>SJYO01016970.1:87027381-87175445 GCA_006410555.1 Capra ibex
TCACCCTAACGACCCAGTATTCCATCAAGATAAACGTTAAAAAATTCCTTAGAGGTGTGACAAGAGGTATCACCGACATGATCAAACGTAAGGGTGGTTGTGATATTCTCCTAAGGGAAAAGAGGTGTGGGAGAGGTCGTAAATAACGAACATCTCAAAACCTAGCGTCGGTAAGACTGACCGTCACTTTACCATGGAGTAACACCAGAACTAAAAGTAAAGAGACTATTACTCACTACAACTCGTAGAAAAGTGTACAAACAATCGGTAGGTATACAGAAGAAACCTCTTTACAGATAAATCAAGAAACCGGGTAAAAAACTAACCCAGCAAATAAAAAGACCTTAACTCGACGTATCCAACGAACATATAAAAACTCTAATCAACAAACAGTCAACGAAGTAAACGATAACAAAAGAGGGTAAGGTTTCCGACAGTAAAGTGGAACGAATATCAAAGGAAAAACACGTCTTCGAAAATTAAAATTAATCTAGAGTAAACAAATAAAAACGAAAATAAAGGTCTTAGGACCCTCCACCTAGTATCTCCTAGGACGACACTAAATACAGTCTCTCAGAAAACGGATACAAGAGGAGATCCTCAAAATATCAAAGACCAGAATGCAGATCTAGAAATTAGGTAAAACACAAATAAAAACACATACCACAATCTTTCACGAGATCAAAGTAAGAAAATGTTCACCAACTGGTCAAAAGGGTCGTGGTGAACAATTTCTCTAACAGAAATGAGGTAACATATAAGAACGGAGGAAACAGTTTCTATTCCACAGGTATACACACACCTAAATAGAGACCCGAAAGATAAAACAAGGTAACTAGATACAAAGACAGAAACACGGTCATGGTATGATAGAACTACTATCACCGAAACCTCATCTCGGACTTCAGTCCGTCCAACTAAGGAGGTCAAGGTAAGAAGAAAGAGTTCTAACGAAACCGATAAGCTCCAAAAAAACATAAGGGTATGTTTAACACTTTAATAAACAAGATCGAGAAACTTTTTATGGCGACCATCGAACTATCCCTAACGTAACTTAGACATCTAACGAAACCCATCATATGAGTAAAANTTTTTTCTTTTGATGTCCGGTAGGTACTTGTACCATATAAAGAGGTAGATAATCACAGGAGAAACTAAAGAAAGTAGTCACAAAATATCAAAAGATATATATGTGGTACTGGTTCACCCGAAATAGGGTCCCTACGTTCCTAAGAAGTTATAGGTGTTTAGTTAGTTACATTAAGTGTTGTAATTGTTTAATTTTCTAATTTTTGTTGTACTAATATAGTTATCTACGTCTCTTCCGGAAACTGTTTTAAGTTGTAGGTAAATACTAATTTTTTTTTTTTGAGAGGTCTTTCGTCCTTATCTTCCTTATATGGAATTGTATTATTTTCGATATATACTGTCTGGGTGTCGTTTGTAATAGGAGTTACCGCTTTTTAACTTTCGTAAAGGGGAATTCAGTCCTTGTTCTGTTCCCACGGGTGAAAGTGACGATGATAAGTTGTATCAAGACCTTCAAAACCGGTGTCGTTAGTCTCGTCTTTTTCTTTATTTTCCTTAGGTTTAACCTTTTCTTCTTCATTTTGAGAGTGACAAACGTCTACTGTACTAGGAGATGTATCTTTTGGGATTTCTGAGGTGGTCTTTTAATGATCTCGATTAGTTACTTATATCATTTCAACGTCCTATATTTTAGTTGTGTCTCTTTAGGGAACGTAAGGATGTGTGATTATTACTCTTTCATCTTTTTCTTTAATTCCTTTGTTAAGGTAAGTGGTAACGTTACTTTTCTTATTTTATGAATCCTTATATAGATGGATTTCTTTGATTGACAATAAAAAAATTTTTATTGCTAAAAAAACTAACAAATTAGACAAAGTAAAATCATCGTGGGTAAATGTAGGTAAGTCAATGACCCGACTAATGATTACAATTGTTATCAGTGAATAAATAATTCCATACAGGTAATCCTTGACAATGAACGGTTTCACGATGACCAATAAAGGAAAATGTCTTATATGCATTTTGTTAGTTTTACGGTAAGAATTTCGTTAGACTTGACCCTTTATCGAGAAGGGTCGATTAAGTTTAATTCCTCGGGGACTTAAGGGATAGGAGTTACAACTTTCTGACGTGTTATTTCCGAATCAACTTTTTGAAAATATTAAAGTTCAGTTTAGGTTATCTATTCATATAACACCGTATACCTAGTATGATTATTAGTAATAAATACTGTCTCGTAAGTGACCACCAATTAAAATTAGTTCCTAAAATCATCTACATAGAGTTTCGCCAATAAGTTTTTAACAAGAGTTGTGAACTTTTAGGTGAAAAACACTTTACTTTACTAGATTTAGATTCTGAGGTTATCCTCTTTCTTAATATAAATAACGAATCCGACTAAAAACAAAGTCACAACGGGACTGAACTGGGAAAATACTAAGATATGTTGTTTTCATTTATAAAATCCTATTACAAGATCAAGAAACAAAGAACAGTTGGTATAAACAATAAACTTTTGATTCTGTAAATCAAAATGTAAATATAATTTTACTTTAAACAAAACATACTGGTTCAACCTGAATCTATTTTTGAATTATCTGGACCTTAACTAAAACATAGAGGACCTGAAGGTACTCACAATAAATTGACAATAAATTGTTAAAAAACAAAATTTTGCAAAAAATAAAATTTTTCATTGTAAAAAAATTTTTATCATTACACAATCACTCCCATACGTCTATAATCTTGTGGGTACGTAACAACCACCAATATATTTTACCAAGTCAGTGACATCTTATCAATTTGTATTTTAATGGTGTACCAGGTCGTTAAGATTAAGATTCCTATATGGGTTTTCTTAACTTTTGTCTGATTTTGTCAATGAATTTACGGTTACAAGTACCGTTGTAATAAGTATTGTTAGTTTTCCATCTTTGTTGGGTTTACTTACTTGTCTATTTGTTTATACATGTGGGTACGTCACCTTATAAGTCGGGATCCTTCTTTACTTTAAGACTATGTACGATGTTGTACCTACTTTACACTTTTATATTACGGTTTACTTTATGTGATTCGTGTTTTCCTATTTATAGTATGTGAAGGTAAACATACTCCATCGATCTCATCCTTTTAAGTGTCTCTGTATTTCATCTTATCTCCAATGGTACCCGACTCCGTCTGGGAATACCGTCTTTCGCTTCTTCTTGATTTCTCGGAGAACTACTTTCACTTTCTCCTCTCACTTTTTCAACCGAATTTTGAGTTTTAAGTTTTTTACTTCTAGTGCCGTAGGTCAGGGTAGTGAAGAACCGTGTATCTACGTCTTTGTTACCTTTGGTACTGTCTGAGATAAAAGAACCCGAGTTTTTAGAGACGTTTACCACTGACGTCGATACTTTAAATTTCTGTGAACGAAGAACCTTCTTTTCGATACTGGTTGGATCCGTCGTATAATTTTTCGTCTCTGTAATGAAATGACTGTTTCCAGACAGATCAGTTTCGATACCAAAAAGGTCATTAGTACATATCTACACTCTCAACATATCTACACTCTCGACATATTTCTTTCGACTGACGGTTTCTTAACTACAAAAACTTGACACCACAACCTCTCCTGAGAACTCTCAGGGAACCTGACGTTCCTCTAGTTCGGTCAGTTAGGATTTCCGTTAGTCAGGACTTATAAGTAATCTTCCTGACTACGACTTCGACTTTGAAATTATGAAACCGGTAGACTACACTTCTTGACTAAGTAACCTTTTCTGGGACTACGACCCTTTCTGACTTCCGTCCTCCTCTTCCCCTACTGTCCTACTCTACCAACTACCGTAGTGGTTGAGTTATCTGTACTCAAACTCGTTCGAAACCCTCAACCACTAACTGTCACTTCGGACCGCACGACGTCAAGTGCCCCAGCGTTTCTCAACCTGTACTGACTCGTTGACTTGACTCGACTTGACTACCCGACTCCCCTTCCTCTTTGCCTCAGTGACAAATTATCCATGTTCACTATACTAGTGGAGGGTCTGTAACTTTCCAAATCCAAACTGAACCCTAACAGTATGTGTACTATGGAGATCCCAAAATCTTTACGTACCGTGTCACTACGGGATTTCACAACAAATCTATTCTCCCACTTACCCAGACTTCAGATTGAACACGACGCGAGGAATTCTGTACACAAAACCTCCTTCCAATGTAGGACAACCTCCTTCTTCACGTGACAAATTTAGTAAAACTTTGTCATATGTTTCAGTAGGGAACACATTACTGAAGAACAATAATGATGGACGCAAGTTTTGGGGTGTCACCCTTGTTTATCAAAGTCCTAAAGTATGATCATAAGTTCACGTAGAAAGAACCGTATAGATCTTTTCCAATTCAAACGGTCAACTGCATGGTAGAACAATCAGTTCTGTGATTTTTAGACAATAAAAAAAGACTCAGTTTTTATCAATGTTTTTTAACGACTTACCCCGTCTCCCCAGAATTCTGAGGTTCTAGTTTGAGTGTGAGGATTAATCAATTAATTAGTTTTACATAACGTTTAATAAGACACGGTTCATTTACCTATAGTCCCCGATTTTCCACTTCACTCCAGAGGTTTAAGTGTGTCCGCTAATCACCCCTTTGGTCGTACTCTTAGGTGTTGGGGTTCGTCTAATCTGAGGACGACGTCTGTCACTCACACTACAAGGGGTCCGTCCCCTTTATTCGTACACCCTAGGTCAAGTCCGTACCGACCCTGATGACTCGAGGTGTCTCGTCATACAATCGTGAGAGTCACATCCGACTCTACAAATACTGTAGAAGTGTACCTCATCTCCTTTCTTTACTTATTTGATTCTTTTTACACTATAGTGGTAGTACAGTACAGTAGAACACACCCGAGGACATCAGACGAAAAGAGTCTTGTAAAGTGTCATAGATGATAAAACCTAGACGGTTTCCGTTTCGTATGTAAGAGAATACATGTACATATTATGTTACGTACTTGACATGTATCTATAAGTATATAAATAAAAGGAGAGGTAAATGTATTAGTTAGTATGAACGAGATTTTTGAGTACAATGCATCACTCCCAAAACCTTAAAGTTTACAAAAGGTTTTACTTCTTTTGTTTTGGGTGAAGGGAATTATTCGACAAAGACCGAGTAGAAATTTATATTGTACATTTATATCCTTTACTTAGACCTCCTTTCTTTGTTTTGACTCTTCTTTTATATATATATATACATGTGTGTATTTGTATATACATACTTTTTCGTTTTTTCACAATCAACGAGTCAGCACAGGTTAAAAAACACTGGGGTACCTGACATGGGACGGTCCGACGAGACAGGTAACCTAGAGGGTCCGTTCTTATGACTTCACCCATCGGTAAGGGAAGAGGTCCCCTAAAAGGACTGGGTCTCTAACTCGGGTCCAGAGGACGTGACGTCCGTCTAAAAACTGGTAGGTTCAGTAGTCTCTTCGGGACTTTAAAATATAAATAAATAAATATAAAGGTAAACTAACTATTAAGATAAGGAAGAGAGGATGAGAGATACGTAGGAGTACACAAATACAATAAAGACTAAAGTCCAAGGGGTTCACTTTAAGACATCCGATATTCGATTTAGTGACTGTTTGTGACCGGTCCAATTTGGTACAATGTCCTTGTTACTCTTCCCGGGTTAAAGAGACTTCTCTGTACTTCACTTTTTAGAAGTGGTGACCCATAAAGTACCGTTAACTTTGGTCGGATGGGAATTACTAGTCCTCGGTACGGGAGGGGACGGCGGAAGGTGTACCTTGGTCAAACACAAGAGAGAGGTCCTTACCACGTCTCGA
The DNA here is from genome assembly GCA_006410555.1 of Capra ibex. Classification (NCBI taxonomy): domain Eukaryota; kingdom Metazoa; phylum Chordata; class Mammalia; order Artiodactyla; family Bovidae; genus Capra; species Capra ibex. The sequence continues at coordinate 87,033,245 of SJYO01016970.1, forward strand.
CTCTTTCAGAAGGTTTCCAGTGGAAAAGGATTCCGGAGGTCCGTCAAAAGATTTCGTAAGGTCTTAAAAATAAGGGGTTAAGAAATTTTACGAGACTCGTTGACTGTCTAGAGACTACAGATGTCCTTTTTTACAATCTCAGTTACTCAGAATTAAGATGAGAATGCGGTTAGAGACAAATTCCGTTCCTAGGGAAAATTTCAGTTTAAGTCGAAACCAAAAGAAATAAGAACGTAAGACTATTGTGAAATCCTTCGACCATAATTCCCCTCCGGTCTGGTATCCAATTTTCTTCTTAATACAGGTAAAACTTGTCTCTGAAACTCTGTTGTTTTACTAGTAAATCACAGATATAATCTAAGGAAGGACTTAAGTCGGAAATCCGTTAGCCAAATGATTTCCTAAGATTTTCGTAAACCGGAAATACACTTACCCTCTTTCGAGGTGTCTCAAAGTTTGATATTACTTTAGTCTTCCCAGTATTTGGAATACGACATCTGTAATTAATTCCCGGTCGAATGAGGTGTCGTCTCCTTTACGACCCTATCGTCCACACAAACCCCCTCCATGTGCTGACGGACCCTTCGTCGACCTGAACCGTCGGGAACCTGACTCTTGTCTCTGTTGTTTAGGGATCGTATCCCCGTCAAACTGGTAAGGAAACTGGGGACGTACGGAATTGATTTGAGGAAACAAAGAACAGTTAAGAGGGAGTTGTACGTTTTTTTGTACAAAAAGATGGAAAGTTTCTTTTATTCAGACGAAGAGTAAGAGAGGGGAGGGGGTGTGGATCTGACCTGGAGTAAACAGAACTCCGTCTTCTCCCGAGTCACGTTGTGCACTAGTATAAATTACCAGAGGTTTTAATGAAGATACTTTGTAGATGGATGAACGGTGCCGAACTAAATGACGTAGCGGACCTTTATTGTTTACATTAATGAAACCTTAGTTGTATTATACTCCGGTCTAACGGAATTGTAAGGAAAGCGAACTCTCCTTGAATTATACTTACCCTTGGTCGACAGACAGTCAGTAGTACACGTAAGCCAGTCGAAAGTATTGACTACTGTCTATACCGAGAAAACCTTTTATGAAATTTCAGTGTATTAACATTACCGGTAAAAAAAGAGACTGTCGAAAGTATGGATGTTACTTAGTACATTTCGTGTCCATAGAATGGACTTTGGTTCTCTATTGAGTCACAAAAGTTTACCAATAGAGGGGACCTTAGTAAAGGGGGTTCGAATACAAAACCTAAAGAAATTATTTTCCGTATCATACAAGAATAAGTTCTTCTCTTTTGTTTACTTTGAACACTGAAGTATTGCTCTCTTTAAGGGATTTCGAAACTTACCGTTCTTCCTAGAAGTCTCATACACACATACACACACACATATTTACTAAATTAATCGGAAATAATGTATAGATGATTAAAAGTCTGGTAGACAGTCTACTATTTTAAAAAATTTACTTACTTGTAAAACCCCCAGAGATGTGATAGATGTAAGTGAAAGGATAAATTGGAAGTGTTGTTGTTGACGTGAAACACTCAATCCATTATTCTGGACGAAGAAACGTTTCTCTTGCGACTACCAATCACTGTACCCATTGAAAGGGTTCCAGTGTCTTGATCAATAATTACTTCAACTTTCATCCTAGATCCGGAGTAACTAAGTTCAGTCATTCTTTTGGGAATTACTTTCTTAACTCTTTTTGACCGTTTACGTTGAATAATATGTTTCGGACCATAGAGATATTAACATTGTTGATTAATCGTATTATATCTTTCAACTAGGGTAAATATTTAGTCTCATGACTTTCATACCGTCTGAGAGTCATCTAGTTGCTTTGATCTCATGTTGAAGTACACACCTATAAACTATATATTGTCTCCAAATTAATGTTACCTTTTTCTTTCCCGATTATCTGTGCACCACTAGTCTTTTATTCTATGGGTATACTAAGCGATGAATTATGATAGTGTATAATTTTTATTGGGTCCCTCTAATTTTTGGATTTACACTTTTCGTTTGGAAATTGGTGAGATCTTTTTTTATTTCCTCTATTTTACTACAATTTCATATAAGAATTTGTTTTGTGTCTTTTCGCGTTTACTGCTTTCTAGTGATCTATGTGATATAATTTTTATTCGAAAAAAATGTTATTCTAAGTTAATGTTTATCACTTTTACGTTCAGTGTCGGACCCTCTTTTATAAACGTTGTGTACATGGATTGTTTCTTAATCGTGGATCTTGTATATTTTTTACGTACCTTTAGTTAGTGGGTTGTCTTTTTACCCGTCGAGTGTTTTGTCCTTTAGGTGACCAGTGAATTATACACTTTTCTAAAAATTAGAATAATCCTTACTCCATTTATCTTGTTAATCCATAGTCAAGTGTTAATGGTTTAACCGTTTAAAAATCTCATACTTTTGTGGATAATAACCGGTCTATGTTATGTTGTCCTTAAAAGTGAATGACGACTATCTTGAACCTCTTCCTTTACCGTTGACCTTGTTTGGTGAACCCTCGTACTAAGTCGTACAGATCTTTTCCACTTCTATGTGTGTCGGAGTATGATCATTAAGACGAGTATACATATATAGAATCTCTTTGAGAGATTGTACGTGTTTTCTTCTGTAAAATTCTACGATGAATGTCGATACAAATACCTTTGTTTTGTTGTCTATCGGGTTATATAAATTTAAAATTTTCCTATATAAAACTATCTAAGTATTTTACATTGTGATAAAATCGTTGATTTTACTTGTTTGATTTAAATCGATAAATACCGTTGTACCTATTTAGAGTTTTTATATTGTGATTGTTTTCTCTCAACGTTTCGTAAACATGTCATATTATATATGTCGGGGTTTTGTTCGTTTTTGTAATAGTTTTGTTGAATACCTTTACATACGAAATGACTTGTCACTTTCTAACAAATATGAATAAATTGTCATATTTTAGTACGTATGTTTTTTTTTTGTGATCTTCGCGAAGAGAGACTTCTCTTTGTCTATCCTTACTTTAGTCCCCGAAAGTTTAGTCCCCGAAACTTAAAAAAGAAATTTTTTTTTAGACTTTACTTATACCATAACTAACAACAACAAATACGTGATTCAATACAAGCTGAGGAAAACACTGGGGTACCTGACGTCGGTTGGTCCGAGGAGATAGGTGCCCTAAAGGGTCTGTTCTTATGTCTTCACGGTAAAGAAAGAGGTCCCCTAGAAGGGTTGTGTTCCTAGCTTGGACGTAGAGGACGAACCGTCCACCTAAGAAATATTGACTCGGTGGACCCTTCGGGTACCACAATCATCTACTACATTTAGTTCTCTGTCTTTTCTCCTTCTTCCGTCTTCCCTCTCTCCCTACCTATTTTCCTTCCTTCTTTCCTTTGTGCCGTCCCTACCCCGTCCTTCCTTTTCTTCTTTTTTATGAATCTCGCATATTTTGAGATCTAGTTTATGACTCTAAGACAGAAAAACCCCATCTCAGTAAATTTAAAATTTTTCTAATTTTCTCTTAAAGGTCTAAAAAACTTTGTATTACTTGTTTACCTCGATCAATACCATACTCAATTATATTGAGTGATTAAATCCAGTTGATCCCCTTCGAGTTAAACTGAATCCAGGTCTTTAAAACTCTTAAATTTTCGTACGTTAATATTTTGAATGAGACCCGGATGTCGAGAAGTTTGATTAACATTGTCAATTGGAAAAACATCCACCGTCCAAATACTGAACTTTGTACTTCGTGAAACCAGAGACACATGGGTGAGGGAAGAGAGTGAACATGGGGTTTCCGTTAAAAGGAAGGAAAGTAGGTCTTTGTTATTGAGTTTTTTTAGATACTCGATTCACGGATTAAATTTTTTTTTAGACGTACACATATAAAGGGAAATAATAACAAGATATGTATGATAAAATTGGTAAATAGAACCCCGAAGGGTCCACCACGATCACCGTTTCTTGGACAGACGGTTACGGTTCTCTGTATTCCCTACTCACAAGTAGAGAAGGGCCCAACTCTTCTAGAGGACCTCCTCCAGTACCGTTGGGTCAGGTCATGAGAACGGACGTCTTAGGGGTACCTGTCTCCTCGGACCTCCCGATGTCAGGTGACCTAGTGTTTCTCAACTTATATTGACTCCATTGAACAATATATTTTATCTTTATTAATAACTTGTCACCTTGTGACATAAAAATAGTTTTATTCTATTATGAGAGTTATAAGGATATGAAAAGGTCAAGTGTAAGTAATATAAATAAAGTTTTTTACAGGTAGAGTGGAATGTACTCTTGAATTTAAGATAAGTACCTGTTTTACAAGGTAAATTCTGACTAGATATATTTAGTTCGGGTATGTGACGTGGATCAACAAAATAAGGAACACAGAGAAGAATAGACCTTGTTTGGGAAATAAAATTACTGAGACTTGACAGTAGAATGTCCTATATGGTAGAAGACTTAAACAGACTAAAGAAGAGACACCACTTTAAATCGAACAAGGAATAAATTATTGACTCTCGATATTCCTATGAGACACCTAAATTCAATTGGTGTACACCGATGTGTCATAGTATTCATTACAATGGTTGAAGTAAAATGTAGTGGATTCTTTTGTGTTACATGATAGATCAACGGATGGTAACTACTATGATTCTAATTGGTGATATAATCCCACCACTATTAAACTAAAGAGATAAATTATCGTCATAAAAGGGGAAATGTTGGACTTTCATTAGACACATCACAATGAGACCCCAATATGTTCACAAAGTAGTATTTGGAAGTGATTTAACTATTGACTGTTGGCTATTAGGAGGACTTAATCAGTAAAGTAATGTAGTGACCAGATCTATTGTTCCTTATTTTGTTCGCTTTTAGGTACGAGAGTACCTCAAATAGTAGATCACCCTTTTTCTGTAATTATTTGTTATTTTTAATCTTTTTGTGTATTCAGTTGAGATGAAGTTAAAAATTTTTAATCTTTTTATACTGTACTTCATACGGTACACGACTTCTCACGATACATTTGTTTAAATCGACCCTTCGTCACTCCTGGAAGGGACTAGTGGGATACCTCTCTACTGGAGTGTTCGTTCACAACGGGGAGTGTGAACTACCAGATAGAGTGGATCAGTTGAGTCTTGTTGAGTGCCAAGACTCTCATTCTCATATACGATCAAAAGACCCCCATTACATTGTTTTACGGTATTTAAGTCATCGAATTTTGTTGTCTTTAAAGAAGAGAGCGTCGAAGACTGGAAGAACCATCGCCGCGTGTCAGGAACCAAACCTCTGTGTGGAGAAGTCAGTGAAGTTTGTGGTGGAGATAGAAGTGAACTCGAGGGTGAGACACAGAGTTCCGAGGGAGAGGAAAGAAAATATTCTACGATCTTGACTTTGCTCAGTGTCCTAAGTCCCGGGTACGATTTTGGTCATAGTAGAGTAGAGTTCTAGGAAATAACTTGGTGTGGACGGGTGTGCGACAAAGGTTTATTCTAGTCTCCGGTTTTGGCCCTGAAGGGACTACCGAGTCTACCATTTCCTAGGTGGACGTTACGTCTTTTGGACGCAAGTTGGGGCCTCTGTCGTTCTAGAAGACCTCTTCCCTTACTGTTGGGTGAGGTCATAAGAGCGGACCTCTTAAGGTTCCTGTCTCCTCGGACCACCCGATGTTAGGTACCCTAGTGTTTGTCGACCTGTGCTGACTCCCTGATTGTGAAAGTGAAAGTGTCTATAGTCCTCATGGAATAGAATAACCCTGGTATAAGTTGATTTATTTTTCCACTGTCTTACACAATTGATATCAGTTACCCGGTTGTCTCATATTATGTCCGACATAGAGACGAAGAATTCCTACTCCCCTTTAGTCTATACTTCCCTTGTAAAGTACGTTTCTACCCGAGTTATTTCCTGTCTTTACGATACCTGGGTTGTCTTCGTCTTCTATAATTCTTCTCCACCGTTCTTATGTACCTTCTTGATATGTTTTTTCTAGAAGTGCTGGTTCTATTAGTACTACCACACTAGTGAGTGGACCTCGTTCTGTAGGACCTTACACTTTAGTTCACCCGGAATCTTTCGTAGTGATGCTTGTTTCGATCACCTCCACTACCTTAAGGTCAACTCGATAAAGTTTAGAATTTTCTACTACGACCAGTTTCACGACGTGAGTTATACGGTCGTTTAAACCTTTTGAGTCGTCACCGATGTCCAGTCAAAAGTAAGGTTAGGGTTTCTTCCCGTTACGCTTTCTTACGAGTTTGATGACGTGTTAACATGAGTAGAGTGTGCGATCGTTTCATTACAAGTTTTAAGAGGTTCGGTCCGAAATCGTTAAGCACTTGGCACTTGAAGGTCTACAAGTTCGACCAAAATCTTTTCCGTCTCCTTGGTCTCTAGTTTAACGGTTGTAGGTGACCTAGTAGTCTTTTCGTTCTCGTAAGGTCTTTAGTAGATAAAGACGAAATGACTGATATGGTTTCGGCAACTGACACATCTAGTGGTGTTTGACACCTTTTAAGACTTTCTCTACCCTTATGGTCTGGTGGACTGGACGGAGAACTCTTTGGATATACTTCCAGTCCTTGGTTGTCAATTTTGACCTGTACCTTGTTGTCTGACCAAGGTTTATCTTTTCCTCATGCAGTACCGACATATAAAAGTGGGACGAATAAATTGAATATACGTACTCTTTACGACCCGACGTATTACGTATTCGACCTTACTTCTAATGACCTTCTTTATGGTTATTGGAGTCTATACGTCTACTGTGGTGGGAATACCGTCTTTCACTTCTTGATTTCTCAGAGAACTACTTTCACTTTCACCTCTCACTTTTTCAACCGAATTTCGAGTTGTAAGTCTTTTGATTCTAGTACCGTAGGTCAGGGTAGTGAAGTACCCTTTATCTACCCCTTTGTCACCTTTATCACCGACTGAAATAAAAACCCCCGAGGTTTTAGTGACGTCTACCACTGACGTCGGTACTTTACTTCTCTGAGAATGAGGAACCTTCCTTTCAATACTGGTTGGATCTGTCGTATAATTTTTCGTCTCTGTAATGAAACAGTTGTTTCCAGGCAGAGTAGTTTCGATACCAAAAAGTACACCAGTACATACCTACACTGTCAACCTGACACTTCTTCCGACTCGTGGTTTCTTAACTACGAAAACTTGACGCCACAACCTCTTCTGAGAACTCTCAGGGAACCTGACGTTCCTCTAGGTTGAGCAGGTAAGATTTCCTCTAGTCAGGACCCACAAGTAACCTTCCTGGTTACAACTTCGACTTTGAGGTTATGAAACCGGTGGACAACGTTTCTCCACTGAGTAAACTTTTCTGGGACTACGACCCTTTCTAACTTCCTCCTCTTCCCCTGTTGTCTACTACTCTGTCAACCTACCGTAGTGACTGAGTTACCTGTACTCAAACTCACTTGAGACCCTCAACCACTACCTGTCCCTCCGGACCGCACGACACCAGGTACCCCAGTACTTCTCAGTCTGTCCTGACTCGTTGACTTGACTTGACTGACTTGATCAGAACGGACGTGTGTGTCTGTATGTGTGTATGTGTGACATCACGTAAAACCTTTGACAAAGTCTCTGTTTATCCCAACATCTTTAGTCTTGAGGTATTGTACCTTAAATTTACCTGTCCACTATCACTTAACCCTTTTTGAGTCGGGAAGAGGACGCAAAGAGAAAATGAGAGTATACTGATGGTGTAAGTGTAAAGGCTGTGATCTTCACACCCTCAAAAAGGGTGTGATCCGTTAAGACACTGTGGTCAACCCACAGGGTGTTAAATTGAGTTACGACTGAGATAGATGGACCTCTATGATAGTATAGGGTGTCGAGACGTTCTGACAGGGGTCAAAGTCTACGTTAGTACATCAAGGGGACTAATGAGTGTTGAAAACAAACTGTCGGTGTTTAATCTCCAAGGGTAATGGACGAGGAGTGACCCAAGGTAATAAACGACCTTATCGAGTGTTTTGAGTCCCGTTGTGAATGTGGATGGTCAAAAAAATTCCTTATATTGTTTCCTATATATACTTATCTTAGAGGGTTCCACCACGATCACCATTTCTGGGGCGGACGGTTACGTCCTCTGTATTGGTTACGTTCAAGTCAGGGACCCATCCCTTCTACGGGACCTCGTCCCGTACCGATGTCAGGTGTCCCAGCGTTTCTCAGCCTGTGTTGACTTCGTCGAATCGTGTGTACGTGCGTATAAACATATCGGTCTATTTCTCAATGTATTCCGTTCCAGACCCTCCTAGGACTCGTGTCCTCGAAGACAGGGGTACCTCGACCCCATACAGAGGGAGGATCATACACCTACACAAGTGGTTCGAAAGGTTTAGTGTGTGCTAACCCTAAAATACCTCCAAACGAGTATCTCTGTACTAGTCAATGATTGAGGTAAAGGTCGAGGAGAGGGGAGAGACCTCTTACCTCTCACCCCGACTTTTAAGGTTCGAAGACTAATACTGTACCACAAACACCATTCGTCGGGGTAGGTCTTCGGGTGGTTGTTAGTGGAGTTATCTTGTTTTTTGTAAGGATAGTGGATCGCTTAAGGTTTAATAAATCCTCAAGAAACAATTCTTAGGTTCTAGTTTCTGCTTTATAATCTTGTTTTCTATGAGGACATGAGAATAGTAAATCCTTAGATATTCCCAAAATCCTCGAGAGACGGTTCTTAGTCACAGTCACTGGTTATATATAAAAAGATAATAGAGTGTCTACCACAGAAGTGGAGTCATGTTTCTACCGTCAATAGGTCAACGTAGTAATCGTTATTTTACATTGTACCATTTCAAGAAGTTTTTGTAAAGAAACCTTATTTGTCAGTTAAGGAGGTTTAACAAGTGTACCGATGAAATAAGTTATTTTGTTTAAAATCAGACTAAACTCCGACTAAGAATTCTTTAGACTTACTTAATTTACACTCAAATACTTCACGGGACAACGACTTAAATGGGTAGTCATTTATGGATTTGTTCAACGTCATAGTGAAAAGATCGGAATCTACATTCATAAACTAGTGTGTCGACCAAGATTACTGGAGATCTATTTTCTTTCTTCAATTAAAGTAGTCAATTTTTATAATTCTCTTGTAATGACTCTACGAATTGTATACAACAACACGTATTTTATGGTTTTTTAATCTCTATCCTCCTAACTAAAATATAAGTCTTTAAGGAATGTCAGCTACAGTATCAGACGAACTTGAAATATAAAACTGACACTGTAATAGAATAAAAATTTCTAATCCATTTACTATATATTTCGATCTTTATTTTTCCCCTAGAGATTTGGGGTTCTAGGATACCTTTCCTCTGTATTGAGTTCGTTTACACCAGTCAATTGTATATATGTATATGTCCTTTGTTAATGGGTTCACAATGTTTCTTAGGTCAGTTTTGAATTAAGATGGGACAATTCACATACGGTTTTTGGTATACAAAATAAAATGATGTTATTTCTAATATAGTTTGTAGGGGTCTTAGACCTGGTTTCATGCATTCTTAATAAAACTGTTTTATGTTACATCCGTCAGTATAACATTAAAAAACGTAGTCAGTAGAACCATTTTACGATTCATGGAAGTCTTATTATATTTTTGGATTGTATAGTCGAGACGGTAAATTATCGGTTTCCAATGTCTTTTTTTAGAGGATTTGTTACACTGAATGTCGAAGAAGTTGACTTTTTGACTTAGTATCAGGGGTAGAACGTTCCAACAACCTTCCAATATTTATTACACCCATTTTACAGACTAAAACTTACGGGTGACAATAAGAATCCGACACCAGAAAGTAATCCATTTGGATTATTAAGTATGAATCCACGTAAACCGATGGAGTACATTGAGAGGTATTTTTTTTTCACTTATAAAGTTATTGTTAAACATCTAACGCTTTCTACCGAAAAATTTTTATAAATGACTTGACGTTAGTTTCTCTTCACACAACAAGTGGTACACCGTGAGTCTCTCTATGTCGTGAGGATAAGGGGAAGGTCTTTCCTGAACGACGGGTCGACATTCCCTATGTCGCGGGAGAGTCGGAGGTCGACCATCAGGTAGTCTCCGACGGAGTCAGAAGGTCGACTGCAGTGTGGTGAACATCCCACCGGGGGTCGTTTACTGACTCGGTCTATCACCGTCGATTCCCGTACGAGAAGAACGTCGTCGAAGGTCGGTGGCTGACTTGTTTCGTCTCTATGTTTCCAGACGGCAAAGGTGAGTCCCGTCGTAGGGAGCTGACCCGTACGACACAAGACTGAAGGGTGAACCGACCGTTTGTGAAAAGATCCGACCGTGTGTTTGATTGTCGTGAGAGACGGGTGAGGACTAAGAGTGCGGATAAGTGTCCAAGAGAGGGGTTATTTATAAAGCGAGAAGATTGATGGGGTCGTAGACGAAGGTCTCTTGAGTTTAACACTGTGGATCGAGAAAGTCTCTAAATACAATGCTTTGTTGTCATTGTTGTTGTTTGGGTCTGTCTTTTTAGTTACCTTTACACCAAGAAGTAATGAAACGGATTTTGTAGAGTCTGTCCGTAGAGAAGATAAAAAAAAGGGAGCTCGAAATAACTCTATATTGACTATATATTGAACAAATTACAACTAAACTATATGAATATATAACGTTTTGTTAATGGTTGTCTGGAAGTTGGGTAGTGTCTTAATCGTAAAGAAAAAACACCACTCTTGTCTAAATAAGAGAATCGTTGAGAATTCACGTATTATGTCACAATAATTGATATCAGATTACGAGATATAATACCCTGAAGGGACCACCGATTCTACCATTTCGTAGACGGATGTTACGTCATCTGGACCCAAGTTAGGGACCCAACCTTTCTAGAGGACCTCTTCCTTTACCGTTGGGTGAGGTCATAAGAACGGACCTTTTTGGGTACCTGCCTCCTCGGACTATCCGATGTCAGGTACCCCAGCGTCTCAGTCTGTGCTGACTCGCTGAAGTGAAGTGATTACGAGACATAATCCTGGGGTCTTAAATAAGTAGAATGTTGACATTTAAACCGAGGAAACTGGTTGTAGAAGGGTGAAGGAGGTCGGGAGTCGAGGATCATTGGTGGAGATAAGATTTACAGGAGGTCGGGAGTCGAGGATCATTGGTGGAGATAAGATTTACTTATTAAGTCAGACGTTTACACAATTTGGTTACATATTTTTTCTAAACGTCCTGGTTCTATTAGTGCTACCATACCAGTGAGTGGATCTTGGTCTGTAGGACCTTACACTTCAGTTCACCCGGAATCTTTCGTAGTGATGCTTGTTTCGATCACCTCCACTACCTTAAGGTCAACTCGATAAAGTTTAGGACTTTCTACTACGACACTTTCACGATGTGAGTTTTACGGTCGTTTAAACCTTTTGAGTCGTCACCGGTGTCCTGACCTTTTCCAGTCAAAAGTAAGGTTAGGGTTTCTTTCCGTTACGGTTTCTTACAAGTTTGATGGCGTGTTAACGTGAGTAGAGTGTGTGATCATTTCATTACGAGTTTTAAGAGGTTCGGTCCGAAGTCGTTATGCACTTGGCACTTGAAAGACTACAAGTTCGACCAAAATCTTTTCCGTCTCCTTGGTCTCTAGTTTAACGGTTGTAGACGACCTAGTACCTTTTTCGTTCTCTCAAGGTCTTTTTGTAGATAAAGAGGAAATAACTGATACGGTTTCGGAAACTGACACACCTAGTGGTGTTTGACACCTTTTAAGACTTTCTCTACCCTTATAGTCTGGTGGACTGGACGGAGAACTCTTTGGATATACGTCGAGTCCTTCGTTGTCAATCTTGACCTGACCAAGGATTATCCTTTTCCTCATGCAGTTCCGACATATAACAGTGGGACGAATAAATCGAATATACGTCTCATGTAGTACTCTTTACGACCCGACCTTCTTCGTGTTCGACCTTAGTTCTAACGGTCCTCTTTATAGTTATTGGAGTCTATACGTCTACTGTGGTGGGAATACCGTCTGTCACTTCTCCTTGTTTCCTCGGAGAACTACTTTCACTTTCTCCTCTCACTTTTCCAACCGAATTTCGAGTTGTAAGTCTTTTGCTTCTAGTACCGTAGGCCAGGGTAGTGAAGTACTCTTTATCTACTTCTTTGTTACCTTTGTCACAGTCTGAAATAAAAAACCCCAAGGTTTTAGTGACGTCTACCACTAACGTCGGTACTTTAATTTTCTACGAATGAGGAACCTTCTTTTCAATACTGGTTGGATCTATCGTATAACTTTTCGTCTCTGTAATGAAACGGTTGTTTCCAGGCAGATCAGATCCGATACCAAAAAGGTCATCAGTACATACCTACACTCTCAACTTGACACTTCTTTCGACTCGTGGCTTCTTAAGTACGAAAACTTGACACCACAACCTCTTCTGAGAACTCTCAAGGAACCTGACGTTCTTCTAGGTTGGTCAGGTAAGTCTTCCTCTAGTCGGGACCCACAAGAAGTCTTCCTTACTACGATTTCGACTTTGAGGTCATAAAACCGGTGGAGTACGTTTCTCAACTGAGTAACCTTTTCTGAGACTACGACCGTCCCCAACCCCCGTCCTCCTCTTCCCCTACTGTCTCCTACTCTACTGACCGTAGTGGCTGAACTACCTGCACTCAGACTCACTTGAGACCCTCAACCACTACCTGTCCCTCCGGACCGCACGACGCTAAGTACCCCAGCGTTTCTCAGCCTGTGCTGACTCACTGACTTAACTTGACTTAACTTCATTTACAATTATAGCACTCAGAAAAAAGGACAAACCAGATTGAACTCAAACGAACGATGTTCAATTCGAGTGAAGAGGTACATAAGTGACACTTTTACTTCTATTTTTATGACACTAAATTCTATAAATTCGGTAAGAAAACGGTAACTAATTCTAAGAGTTGAAGAAATTTGTTGTAGGGAGACTCCAGAATAAATGATTCGATAATTAGTAAAAATGACGAAAAGAGACCTACAACAGGTTTGAAGGGTGGGACATAGACAGAAGTCTACTTCAAGGTTTGAGTATCGTCTAGAGCTCATTCTTCGACCGACACTACCTCATTCTCTCTGTTCGAAGTACCGAAATTGAGGTAACTGTTCCTAATTAACACTTTTGATCGTCGTATTCGAAAGATCGAGACAAGTGGACAAAATAAGCTATTAAAGTATTAGATTATAAAAATAAACAAATATAGGGTGAAACAAGATTTCTCATAACACCTACTATAAATTTTACGTGGTTCCCCTTCGCTATGTATTTCGTCCTGAGGTCCTCTTTGTGTTTTGAAGTACAAAAGGCAGTCAAGGTTTAAACGACAACAACAAATCAGCGATTCAACACAGACTGAGAAACACTGGGGTACCTGAGATCGGACGGTCCGAGGAGACAGTCACCCTAAGATGTCCGTTCTTACGACCCCACCCAACGGTAAAGGAAAAGGTCCCATAGAAGGACTGGGTCCCTAACTCGGACACAGAGAACGTAACCGTCCGTCTAAGAAACGGTGACTCGGTGGACCCTTCGGGTCGTCAAGATATTATTTGTAGTAATTTTAGAAGGACAATTTTATTTTGCTCTTACCGTGACTGTGGGTGTGACTACAGGGATGTTCATTATCATTCATTATCACTTCCTGTGTTGTGTTACTTTTTTCTGGTATAAGAAAATAGAAGGAGACAATTAGAAATTTTTATTCACAGTAGGTGAGTCGTACGTCAGTCACAAGGAACACTCGGCGGTAAGAACCGGAACTGATACACCGGTCTAGACGAAACGGTCGTGTAAGAGGTTATTAGGGAAATGGGTAGGATTTAAGGTCGGTCTGACTTGATTTACGGTAAAGAGAGGTTTGTACCGATGAAGGGGATCGACAGACGGAATCAAAGTAAAGGTCACAGGAGTTTACGTAAAGAGGGGTCAGTTTTATTGACTTTGACAGGTTTCGGGTTAAACTTTTAAGGGAAACGGACCTTCAGGAAAGTTTATGGGTGTCACCATGAAAGAGGGAGGAGACTTAAGGGTCTCGTGAGACGACGGGATAAGGTGAGATATGAGATAATGGACTGGGTATACTCAGAATGTAGTATAAAGGTACTAGTCTTTGTTAGGACATAAACACGAAGACTGTCGAAAGACGGTTTGTCAGTAGGTTGTTTGGTAACTTGACCGTTTATTTACGGCCGTGACTTCATCCATAATCTTTATATTGGTATTATTTTTCACTGAACCGTGTACAGGAGTTCTTTGAAGGTCCGCACTTCTTGGTGACTTTTCCGTTACTGGTGACAAGGTGTCTTCTGTCTCCGAGAACCCGACCACATCCTCTGTGTCCGTCCCAAGGATTGAATCTGAAGTCCATGTCTTTTGGGACAATCTCTGAGTATACGTTCGTAAATCGGTCCTCTTAACCGACCCATCACCAATTAACGAGGCCCATCTCCTTATCCAATACTCTTGTGGTCCTCTCTTTGTCGGGATGTTAAAGTTTCGTAGTGACCCATCTCCCCTTCATACTTCTACCGACCCCATCGTTTGAGTCTCCACTCCTACTCTATATCCGTCTTCGGTCCAGTGTAGTCCAGAAAATGTGTACTCCTTTAGGTCCATAATCAGACTCCTGTCACCGTTCGGTGACTTTCTGTTAGTTTTAAACGTAAAAGTTCATTAGTGAGACGAAGTCCCGTGTCTGATCCAACGTTCCCTCGTCTCGTCCCCGAAGGGACCCCCGTCACTTCTTAGATGGACGGTTACGTCTTCTGTGTCAAAGCTAGGGACCAGACCCTTCTAGGGTGTACGACGTCTCGTTGATTCGGGTACACGGTGTCGATAACTCGGACACGAGACCTCGGGTGCTCGACGTTGAAGACTCGGACGTTCGGTGTTGGTGACTACGGACACGAGAGATCTCGGGTAACGAGTGTTGTTCTCTTCAGGGACGTCACTCTTCGGACGTGTGTCGTTGACGTCTCATCGGTGACGAGTGAAGTGATGTCCTTTCAGGTACGTCGTTGTTTCTGGGTCCCGTTGATCTCTATTTATTTTAATACCCTTTTTTTCTCGTCACAAAATTTTTCTCTCTCTTGTTCCATCTTTTGTCTCTCTAACTAATCTTCGGACCACGTCATTAGGTCCGGTCAGTGTTCATATACTATCCTCCGAATATGGATATATAAAATTTGTTCATATTAAACGGTTTAAGATTGAGTTTACGTATAGAATGGTCGAGAGGGGGAAAAGTAGTTATCTTAAAATTCACTTTGACCGTCTTTTATACATTGAGGGGCCTACTAGTTCCCCGGAGACTGACGGGATACGGTCTGACGGAGCAGGTTGTAGACCGGAAAATTATGTGGACCATTGTGAATTCGTGACATTGGTATTAATGGTACTTCTTTAAGTAACTTAAAGGTTCGCAACGTCATCAAGTATCAAGTTAGTTAGTTGTCCCGTTCGTAAAAATTAAAACGTTGTTCGTGTTAGTGTCATGAATCGACCATTCGTCACTCCTGTCGGGATATCTCTTAGACACGTTCTTTGGGACGATTTTTCTGCGGTATAAGAAGAGGAATGTAAGGGAGCTGGTCCCTGTTTTAGTCGTTCGTGACATGAAGACGGAAACACATTTGGACTAACCCTCTACCCTTTGTCACATTTCGGATGATGTAGTCCTCAAATAGAAAAGCCAGTCTTGTTTCGTGTCTTGAGGGTCATATTATATTTATACAAAAACTTACCGTCTTTGTCTCTCTACCTTTTATATGGTGTACTATTAGAGGGATTACCAATGTCGTTTATGAGGTGTTAATGATCGTCCAGAGTCCCTCTTACACAGGAGAAGTGACGTCTATTGTGTCATTTCTTGACCCTTAGTAAAATTACCGATGGTATCGTTGATTAATTATAGTTTTTCTTGGTATTTCTTCGGTAAGACTTTTTTTTCATTGAGAAAATCCATTTACAGGAGAGAATGGATTAACTTAGTTTTAATTCAGTAAGTTGAGTGAGTCAATGGATTCGTGTGTAAAGAAAATTTGGTCTATATGTTAGTAAAACAGAACTTGACATGTGATTCTTTGGATATAGTGAGTACAGTCACAAGACACCTAAGAATTGTATCGGCAATAATAAACCAAGACAAATCAGAATTGTTTACTCCATAACACAACACGAACGAATATTTTGGTATACCCGGTGTACATAAAACAGTCACAGGATGTTCTTTTATAAACTCGGACTAAACAGAAGGATAAACTCATACTCGATTTCACCAAGTTCTAAATATAAGACACCTAATAGGACTGGTACGGAACGGGTCTCAGAGGTCAATCCTTCTAGAGGAACAGACCGAGGATTGAAAGTAATTCTCCACTGTCAACAGGGAAAACGGTCTAATAAAACGAGTCGGTTGTCTATTTCCTATTCGATGTGTTCCATTGTCTACTCTAGTTTAACGTTTGGAGACAATGAACGGTCCCTATTATTGGAACTTAAAGACAAGGAGTCATCTTCTGACTTCTTATACGTTAGGTAGATAAGGAAATCGATAACTTTTTAGAAGTGGTCTAATTCGGGTTATTTACTTAATACATTAACCTACCGTAGTATAACCAAAGGATCTATTTAGACAAAAAAGACCTACACGTAATTGATAGAGAGTAGTCGTATACAACTCTTTGTTATACTTTTTCTCGGGATATTTTGAGTCCTGACATAAAAGAGAGTCCTACGACACTTTATTTATGTAACAGAGAATATGGTGGGTACTGGGGAATTTCTCTGGGTGTTTTATTTAAAAAGTATCCAGAATCAAGACCTTTCTCGACACAAAGAGGGGTCCGTTAACCTAAACAAAAAGAAAATACCCGTGTCACTTTATCCCTGGATTTTTGCAAGCGCAGAACCACATCCGACGATCTGTCGAAAATCGGTTAAGACCACCGAGTGTCTAAGTGTAATTTGATGAGACACATGAAAAAAGGAATAATGTTTTCCTTTTTGTATCAATAACCCCCTTTTAACTTTGAAGACTATTCTTTTTTCTTGTATTTTTAATGAACGTAGAGTGGTGAAGTCTTACCAGTGATTTGGGAAGTAATGTAAAGAATTTTACAATAAAGGAAATAAAAAAGAATGTTTTTACCTTAGTACCGAGTATAGTGAAACATTGTACGACAGAATAAATTATATAACACTTTTTTTAAAATATAATAATTCACAAGAAGATGTTGTAAAAGTAACTGACAACTCTTATTTGTAGGTATCTAGGTGGTTGTGGATAAGTTGGTAATGACATATGATCAACTTATCGATACGAGAAAGGTACAAATATAATATTTACACAAGACTACTTATAGGAATATTGACATAGAAATGTTATTAGAGAATATTATTGAAAATGAAAGAATTATTTAAAGATCTTAATTTCACTAATCCAGTTTTAGATCCGTTTTAATATTCCAATAATAACGGTCCTTAATTCTTTAACGAGAAACCATTTTATTTATTTAAAAAATTTTTTCTTTACCGAGAAACCTTTCTGACACGATCAAAATCACGTTGGTCGTCAAAACAATTTACTGTGTAATACAGTGAATGTCTACGAACAGACAGAACAAATTGTTAAGTGTGCACACGTGTGTGTTGTATATCTGTGTGTCTTTACCTAAGAGACGTTAACAATGACCCGGATTAAATTGTCCATATCTACCCTATCGGTGGTCAAGTGGTACTGAAGACTCTCGTCGGGTGGTTCCTACCCGGGTCAAAAGTACAGAGATAAGTTACTGGACAGGTTTCGATAAATTCGATTCTCACCAGTAAACTAGACTCAATACCTTAAAATCAGAAAGAGAACCTTTGACGTCTTTCTTTTCTCCTCTGTTCTCCTCTGTGTCTCCCTTATGGAACCACCAGGTCACCATCCTGAGACGTCCGGTACCCAAGATAGGGACCAACTCCTTGATTCTAAGACGTACGGTGTCTCATGTCAGTTTTTATTTTCCTCTGTGTCTTTAATCTTTAACAATCTGTATTAGATAATTAACTTCCAGGGTTTCTTTTATAAGTGTTTAACAACAACTTTGAGATTCTCGACGTTACTGGAAAGATTCTATCTCATAAGTAGTTCTGGTCGATTCCGATTCGACCGGGTCCTTATTACCAAGTCGAGTCAAGTCAGTGAGTCAGCACAGACTGAGAAGCACTGGGGTACCTGGCGTCGTGCAGTCCGGAGGGACAGGTAGTGGTTGAAGGCCTCAAATGAGTTTGAGTACAGGTAGCTCAGTCACTACGGTAGGTTGGTAGAGAAGGTGACAACAGGGGAAGAGGAGGACGGGAATTAGAAAGGGTTGTAGTCCCAGAAAAGTTTACTGAGTCGAGAAGTGTGGTCCACCGGTTTCATAACCTCAAAGTCAAAGTTGTAGTCAGGAAGGTTACTTGTGAGTCCTGACTAGAGGAAATCCTACCCGATCAACTTAGAGGAACGTCAGGTTCCCTGAGAGTTCTCAGAAGAGGTTGTGGTGTCAAGTTTCGTAGTTAAGAAGTCACGAGTCGAAAGAAGTGTCAGGTTGAGAGTGTAGGTATGTACTGGTGACCTTTTTGGTATCGGAACTCATCTGTCTTATTACTAATTTTATCATTATTCTGATTGAAAAAAATCGACGAATGTTACTTTGTTCACTGTAAGATTCTCGAAATAAAATAATTAGGTGAGTTAAAGATATTGTTAGAATACTCCATCTATTATATTTATAGAACTAAAATTTCCACTCTTTTGATTTCCTTTCTCAACTTTTTACTAAACGGGTAAACGGGTTCCAGTGTATCACAAATGTACCGTCCCAACGTTAAGACTCGGTCTTTTCAAACCAACATTTCGGGTACGAGTATAAATAAGGTAATCTCGCCGGTCCTTTAGGACCTTTGGAGTAGTGGTGTGGGTCTCGGTACGACAGTGGAGGCGACGTAATGTATCTGTGGAGGACGATTAGGTTCCGATGCACACTCTCTCCAATCGTGTTACCTACACCCCTCCGACGAACTGTCTAGTCGACCACCGGTGGACTCTTTGGTGTGGACGTTGTCCTTCCAAGGAGCCCGAGATGGTGCGTTCGGGATGAGAATGAGATACCCGTTCGTTTTCAACGTACGTCGACGAAAATGAACCGTAGAATGTCATATAAATAACAGTGACTGGGTTCCTTCCCCACACTAAGTCTGAAACTCCAATCCTAAAATAACGACAACAACAGTCACAACAATAATATAGTCCTCTAGATAAGTCAAGAGTAGACCGTTCGTTCTCGAACCTTCTCTCAGTCTCTCGGTAGTGGTTCGGTTCCCCGTTTTTTTATGCAATAGGATGTGTTAATGTTACTCATTATGACTCTCAAGGAACCTGACGTTCCTCTAGTTTAATCAGTTAGGATTTCCTTAAGTTGGGACTTATAAATGACCTTTCTGACTACGATTTCGACTTCGAGGTTATGACACCAGTGGACTACACTTGTCGACTGAATAACCTTCTCTGGGACTACGACCCTTTCTGACTTCCGTCCTCTTCCCCTACTGACTCTTACTCTGCCAACCTACCGTAGTGGTTTAGTCACGTGTACTCAGACTCGTTTGAGACCCTCTATCACTTCCTGTCCCTTCGGATCTTACGATATTAGGTACCCCAACGTTTCTCAGTCTGTGCTGAATCGTTAACTTGTTGTAATTTGTAAATTGTAATTTGTAATTGTAATTTTGTAATAGTCCAAATTTTGTATGAATAAATCAACTGTCCTTTATTCTATAGTCTAACTACAAAGGTGAACGTATTGAACACTTTCACTTTCACTTTCAGCGAGGTAGTAGAAACTTGGTCAAAGAAGTGGGGTAAACAGAGAGAGGTCCAATACAAGAAGGGACCTCTGAGTTCTAGAGAGTATATTTATCTGTGAGTGGGTGGGGAGTGGGGGACGGTGATCTATAAGGTCTGTACAGACTTATGTATCCAGGGTCCGACCCTAAGAAAGATAATATAGATAATAGTAATATCAATAATAGGATAGTAATAGTAGTAATAGTAATACAAGTACTACTACTGTTACTTGACCCCAGGTAATCACTGTGAATTCTATACAGTCTGGTATAAACCCTCCCCCCACTAATCTTCGTATATGAAGGAGATAGAGTAAGAAGGTTATATCTTTGTAAAGATTTTCTGGAGGGTATGAATTGTTCGGAAGGGACCACTAAGTCGTCATTTCTTAGGTGGACGTTACGTCCTCTGCACTTAAGCTAGGGACCTCTTGCTTTACCCGTTGGGTGAAGTCATAAGAACGGACCCTTTAGGGTACTTGTCTCCTCGGACCACCCAATGTCAGGTGCCCCAGTGTTTTCTCAGTCTGTACTGAATCGTGGATTTGGTGGTGGTGGTGGTGGTATAATTTGCAGTCAAAGTCTTTCAACGACAGTTTCAATACTCCTACATTGACCGTCTACTTATATAGTTGACTCTTTGCCTATTTATGATTGTACTGAAAATTCCCCTTTCGAGTTATGTAGAGTAATGGTCACACCATGACATTTCTTTTGAATCTATTCCGTCACTCATTTTCTAGATAGAAGAGATAGACCTATAGATATATGGATGGATGGATAGATCGGTCGGTCGGTTAATAGATAGAATCGAGGGATGTTGGTGTGTTGGGTCAGTAGAACTAAGGTACTGATCCCTCGATATTGATTTCAATGTTCTCGTCATCTTTGTTCACTCTCTGTATTTATTTCCTTTTAGTGGTAGGACTAAAAGGAAGAAGTGAAGAGGATAGGTGGGGTCGAGACAAGGTGAGGATGTCTACACATACATAGTATCTATTCTGAAGAGACCACCGAGTCTACCATTCCTTAGACGGACGTTACTTTCTCTGGGCCCAAGGTGGGGATCTAACCCTTCTAGGGGACCTCTTTCCTTATTATTGGGTGAGGTGATAAGATGGGTCTCTTAAGGTACCTGTCTCCTCGGACTACCCGATGTCAGGTACCCCAGTGTTTCTCAGTCTGTGTTGAACTCATTCTACAAAGTGATTGTGATTGTGTGTCATTCTACAAAGACTCTCGTCATTAATAGTCCTACTTTGTAAAATTAAGTCAAATTTATGATAAAATTTCCTTACCCCTTTAAACTATTAATGAAACATATAACTCTTCTTATACAATCCCTGAAGAGACCCGTCAGGTCACCAATTCTAAAGAGGAAGGTAACGTCCCCTAAGACCAAACTAGGGACCAGTCCTCAATTCTACAGTTGTACAGAAAGTTTTTTTTTTTTTTTTTTTTTTTTCCGTTTCGTATTTTGTCTTTATGATAACATAGTTTAAGTTATTTCCGAAGTTTTTATCAGGTGTAGTTTTTTTTTAAGAAATTTTTTTATGTAATCCGTGATACTTGACACCTCTTTTTTTCTACTTACTCTATGTCCAAAACATAAATTTTTAATTATAAACTCTTACATAACCTCTTACCCTAAATATGAGATATTATTGTCTGTATACCCCCCCGACCCGGACAACAGTATATTGTTTACTGGGGGGGTTTGAATCATTGAATTTCTTTGTTTAAAAATAATAGAGTGTCAAAGACACATAGTTCCTAAACTCTCACCAAACATTATTTATTTAAGGAAGATATTTTCCGACCTCCTACCCACCCCTTAAAACAGAACGAGTTCGACTCGTGGACTTTAAATCACCAATTTTTTTTTATTAAACCCTGTCCGAGGCAATTCATAAGACTGGGTCCCAGAGAGGACTCCAACTTCAGTCCTACAGTCGACCGTGATGTCAGTGGACTTCCGAACTAATCCACCGTTCTAGACGAGGATCCTGTCGAGTGAACGGACCGACTATCGTCTTTCGGAGTTAGGGAATTGTCTCTCCGAGGAGGTATCTCGACGGGTTCGTAGGAATATTATACCTTCGACGAGGAAAGTTTCGTTCACTAGACTCTTTTACTTTCCACCTTCGATGTAACAGGAAGTACCGGAAGGAACCCGTCAGTGTGTGGTAGTATAGATTTTGTGACAACCAAAGTGTCCGGTCGACATAAATTGTACCCTCCCCTGGTGTATGTCCACATTTGTGACCCTCGTCCTTGGTGACCTCTGGCAGGACCTCCGACCCTCCGACCCGTTAGAGGGATCAGAGTACTTGGACGTCCAGTTCCAGTGTACCTATAAAGTTTGAAGTGGTCGAAAACGGGATGAGCAACTGATTTGTAAAGTTTGTGAACTTCAGAGGCAAGAAAGAGTCGTAAAGACCCTCAAGGATCTCTCTGATGGTGTGACGGTACACCGTGGTACGGGGACGGATCCCAACACCAATGTGACAAGGTGGTCCGCGACGGTGACTCCTTTTCCTCGGGAGTTACGGTAGGTCTGTCGTAAACAAAGTTTTAGTTCCCCAGGGGAGAGATGAGTCTTAGAAAGAATGACCCAGTTTCGGTAGTGAGGACTCAGGAAGAGAAGGACTTCAGAGGGGTCGAGAGTACGTTTATCTCTATGGAGTGATAAGTGGTCTGTCCGGGTCCGTACAGACATTATCGGAACCTCATCCGGAAGGATGGGATCGGATAGGTAATACTGGATTACATAAACGTTCTTATTTTGTGTTTCAAATTTTACGGTATTTTACCTCTCTGTAAAATTATGTAAAAGAACTCAGAGTCGAGTTCTTCGAGAGACAAATGATCCAGTTAAAGGTAATGACGATGAGGACACTAATCCAGTTTGTCTCAGGTTTCAGGTCCGGTAGTTAGTGCCCCACGATTGGACATCACTTTTTGGGGTATCGTTGTATACCCACCTACTTGTTTGTCCAGTTGTCGGTGAAATCGAGTCACTGATACCTTTACGTCGGATCTAAAGTGTGTCTTCGATCGAGACGTGCGAGATTAGGTTCCCTTCCGTTTTTTGTTTCAAATTCCAGAAGGGGTCGAAATAAAAATCAGAGAGGGGTAGGGGTGATACTTTTTTTGATTATAAAAATCGTAACGTAGGTGAATCCATAAGGAGTTATTTCGGACTTGGACTAGTCTTTCTACCAAGTTTGACGAGGAACGGTGGTCTCAGGAATTGTCTTTCTCAGGAAGGACGTATCCAGGAACACAGGGACCAGTTTTCGAGTAAGTAACGGAATTCAGTTTCAAAGACA
Organism: Capra ibex; assembly: GCA_006410555.1. NCBI lineage: Eukaryota > Metazoa > Chordata > Mammalia > Artiodactyla > Bovidae > Capra > Capra ibex. The sequence goes on from SJYO01016970.1 coordinate 87,056,484, forward strand.
GTGGTGTCTTCGGTCTTTTGTATGTCTTATCATCATTTTACTTAGTTGTATAAGTATACTCCGTTCAAAGGTAGACTACAAAATTTAAAATGCATGATCTTTAAGAGTAACTACCCTGATCAACTCTTACACTTAACCTTTCACACTTGTAAGTCATAATAGTGTCGTCTTCAGGTCGAACGAACCGTTCCAAAGAAGTATTGTTATTATTTTCATTTAACGTGATGATTCTGAACGTCAGTCTTTACAAAGTTATATAAGTTAGCAGATTTCTTAGTGTAGTTTGATAATTGACGGACCCTTGTCTACACCCCACATAAGGAGAAAGTAGTGGTAGGATCGTTTAAATCGTCGAATCGTGTCGTAGGTAAAATAGCGGAGTGTCAAGACATCCAGTTTCAGGTCAATGTCGGGCTGAGTCTCCCGAGGAGACCAATTTTAGTAGTATTCTGACTATAGTTCCACAACCGTCCGGACACAATAAAAGACCTTTGAGACCCCTACTGATGTGAACGTTCAAGTAAGTTTAACAACCGACCTGAGTCAGGGAATGTCAACTCTGTGGGTAAAGGAATGACCGACTATCGGTCCTTGACGATAAGCGTTGTCCGCTAAAGAGACACCGGGAGGAAATTGTTATTGTAAGGGGTAACAGGTTGATCGACTGAAGAGAAGACGGGAGTCTACCTTCCTTCGAGACCAAAATTCCCTAGTACACCAATGTGACCCGGGTGGACTTATTAGGTCCCGTGAAAGAGACAGAATTTCAGTCGACTAATCACTGGAGGTAATGTAAATGTTTTTCAGAGACGTTCACACTGTTTCTCATTTCCACTACCTTTATTTTGAATTAAATGGGGTACCCCATTCTTGTACCACAGCCCTCCTTCACAACGGAAACATTGTTTATGAAGAGGTGACGAACCTGAAAAAAGGAATGGAGTTCGGTCCAATCAAAACGGTAGAATATTCGAAAGAAAAGATATATATAAATTCTCGGCTTCTTAACTACGACAACTTGACACCACAACCTCTTCTGAGAACTCTCAGGGAACCTGACGTTCCTCTAGGTTGGTCAGGTAGGATTTCCTCTAGTCAGGACCCACAAGTAACCTTCCTGACTACAACTTCGACTTTGAGGTTATGAAACCGGTGGACCACACTTCTCAACTGAGTAAACTTTTCTGGGACTACGACCCTTTCTAACTCCCTTCCTCCTCTTTCCCTGTTGTCTCCTACTCTACCGACCTACCGTAGTGGTTGAGCTACTTGTACCCAAACCCACCTGAGACCCTCAACCACTACCTGTCCCTCCGGACCGCATGACGTCAAGTACCCCAGCGTTTCTCAGTCTATGCTGACTCGCTGACTTGACTTGACTTTGAAAGAAAATTTTTATAAATTATTAGTAAATAAAAGTTCTCGTGAGTTAAAAAAGTCTGGGTGGGAGAGTAAGTGTTTATTATATTTAACGTAAGAATAGATGATCGATAGTAACAAACCGAATCAAACTAAATTCTACCCTTGAAATTTCAACATTTAATGTAGACAGTTCCAAAAATGTTTCTTTAAAGAAAAGGGTTTTCATCTAATGACTTTAGTGAATGTCTTAACTTTTATGTAGAGGTTTACACTAGTTCGTGCTAAATGCTTTCTTTTTTCACGATACATTGATTAATTTGTTCTAAAATTTTGTACAGAAGACATGAGAGTCGTGTTTTGTGACACTCTTTGTGACTTCTCTCTTTACCAGTAATATCGTGTACTTTAGAGTAACCCTTCTCTTTATTCTTTATGTTTTATTATTGTATGATCAGAGATACGGTACATATGAAACTTGGAAACCTCCAGTCTTCTTCCTTGACAGTGACGGGCCCCACCCCCACCCATCCATGTCCCTTATACAGGGTTCCCTCCCTCTTGAACTCGAATCGTTATTACAAGATAGAAAAACTCAGGATAGGGAGATGAGGAGGAAGGGGTCATCCTTCAGACCAAACTCGGATCGTTGGATTTTAGGGTTCCCTCCCTCGTCGAAGACCCATTGATACAAGGTCCGAGGAGAATAGTGTGATCACGTTTAAGAAGTCCCGTGACTGTGTCTGTCGACGTCTTCATTAGGTACGTTTAATGTTACCTGAAACCATAGGGTCCAGTTTTTTTAGTCTTCAATAGTGTTATTTGAATTAAGTACAAGGTTTAAAAATAAATCGTGAACCCATATTTTACACTTTATACGTCTTAGACCTCGTCGTCGATTGTACTAGTTGTCGGTCTATAAGAATAAGACAGTATGCGATTATATTGGAAATTTTATGGTAGTCAAACTAGAAGTGAAGAGGAGTCAACTGAATCCTGAAGTCGTCACGTATTTCCAACACTGACGGGACGAAAAGAAAAATGTAGTATTAATCTTAAAGAAAGTGAAGGACCCTTATAAATGGGTAGTCAAATTTTATTAAAGAGTCTGTTACAGGTAGAGAGGAGTGATCAATAGTTTGTCTATTAAACCGAACCTAATTTTTGTCAAATAGTATTGGGTAAGGTCTTCTCCAATAGTCGGTTTCAGTATCTGTAGTCACGGACGACAAGAGTTAGGATAATGTAAACGGTTTTAAGACTTATTTAAATCATTGTAATGTGTCTCACGGAGAGTCTGTTTTGATAGACACGACGAGATTCCTTCGACTTTGGTTTCGTATAACCTACAAATCAGGACAGTCTCATAATAATGATTATTGTTGTGAAACTAATTAATTTTTTGTTATTTGAAAAAAGAAAAATATCGGGAGTCTTGTGAGATACATGGAATGTATTATTATACGACGTCTCGTCAACGTATAAGATCGTCGACGTACCACATCACCTCTCTCGTAATTAAAACTTCAGTCCGTAATTAACACGAGTTTTCATTGGATTCAAGGAAGTGGTCCATCTTCTGTTACCCGTTAAGTGGATGGAAGAGACTCGGAATGAAAGAATCTTATTATACCTTGATCATTATAAATCAAGTGTCCATTTATAATGACTTGATTTTATTCAATTTTATACGTCGTTCTTGAATTATTTACTATGACACTAAAAGGAAAATATCCTATTCCTGTAACTTTGAGTCTATAGCTTAATAAATAGGTTTTAAAGTGTTGTTTAATTACCTCCTAAGACCCAGTCTTAAATCTAACAAACACCCCCAGTGATTTACTCCACGTATAGCATGTATGTATACGGGAAAGTACACGGTCCCTTCGTTTGTCCTCTCTGTCCACCCGTGGGACTTTAGACCACAGTCATACGTACAGGAATGAGGGTTGTGGTCCTTTTACCGTCTGAGTGAATGTGTATCCTAAAGATATTCCTCGGTACTTGGTCCTACATCAGTCCCCCGACTTAAGACTCCGGTAGGGTGTCGACCTGTTTTGTGAAAGTCATGTTCTGTGGAAGAATTTATTGGTTATAATGAGTTCCGTCTCTTGTTGTACGTAAGAAGGGTTCACCATTTTAATAGAGGTGAGATGTTTACCCAGGGGAGACCCTGGACTACACTCGTTTTTTTCTTTTTTTTAGTCCTTTAAGTCTCTCTTTTTCTTCGATGAAACTCTGGATTACATTCGAGAAAAAGTCCTTGATACTTCGTACGTTATGGTAGTATTACATTTTACGTAATTTGACAGTCTTACTCCTAGGACAAAAGTTAGTCCACTTCAGGGAGTTCTAAAGGTACCATTTAAAACGTAATTCTTTAGAGGACTGGGGAGTGGTGGTGGGGGGGTTTTTAAACGAAAACTTTTCTCTTGTTCAACTTTATACAATTATTTTACACACTAAGTGCTTGTATGTGGTTCATTTTGACACTTTAGGGTTTAAGATGCCCGCAAGGTTTTCATGAAGATATTCATTAGGGTATTCATCATAATTGACCTGTAATAAAACGAATTAAGTTTTTTTATTTAGTTTTAGATCACTGAACCCTAGTTATTAGTTAGTAATTCTAAAAGGAGAAAGTTCGGGTCACAACTCAATAACCTGTTTTAACTAGTAAATTCATCCGATACGTTTTTAGCAATCCTTATCTATATTTAGAGATAGTCTATAAAACCTTAAACTATTTATATAAAAGAGAGACTTCGACTTTTCCGTAACTATTGGTGACAAATCTTTAAAGATTAAAATCCAGAGTACCGTAAAATTTTATAACTCTGAAAAGGGAATTGTTTTCTAAATGTCTATTCTTTTGTCTACAAGACATAAGTGTCTGTGTTACTTTTGTTGACTCGTTACAGAAGGAAAGAGGACGAGAAAGGAAGGAGAAGAAACATCAGAAGAGATCAGGTCCTCGTACTAATACTCTTGAACTTTGGATTTTTGATTTGATTTTCGAGTCAGAAGTACTTGTACTTAAGGGTGTGAGAGAGGACGGAGACCAAAGGTCCGCAGAATTTACCGAGACAGAAGTTGCCTACTACTGTCTTTTTAGTGAGTATTAACGACTCGGTGTCCCTTGGCATAACTTCCTAGGTTTATCTAGGAAACAGTCGATATTCCTTAGGGTTCTTATAACCCGAGTCACTGACAAAAAGTTTGAATACTAAAACGTAAGTGTGAGTTAAATACTGTAGCTCTAAAACTGGGTACAGATGTTTCATAGGGGGTAGGAGATAATTATTCTTGAGTAAAATTTTCTACCCCTTTTAGTACGACAGATCTTGCATTTCTCTTTCACTTTTCTGATTTCCTTTTAATAGATACGTAAATAACTCTTCAATTTGGTAAGTCGAAATTTATAAAGTTATTTAAAAACAATCTTAGTTCTCCATTAATCCTCAAAACTAAAAACGGATACGGACCGTTATATTGGATATAAATATCGTTTTTATATGAAATAGTGGAAAACTTCAGTTATTTGGATGAATAAATCTTATAACAACTTATTTTGTTCTTATTAATGTTCTTCTCCTTAGTATTATTACTCGTATTTTTTCTGTAAGTAACAAACGTTCAGTTTATTTGACATCAGGTATCTACCTTTAAATATAATGTTTTCAAAAACTCGTAAAAAATTTTATCATTTTAAGACACATTTACTTTAGAATCTTAGGATTATTAATCTCGTCAATTTTTAGGTCCACACCATTGGTTTCACTCGGGTCACGAATTGTGAGTTAGAGAACTTCGTGGAGACACTAAGTGTACCAAACCTTACACCAAGATAATACAGGTGTAGGGAAGTCAAGTCAAGTCAAGTCAACGAGTCAGCGCAGGCTGAGAAACGCTAGGGTGCTTGCCATCGTGTAGGGAATCGTCATACGTTTAAACCTATTCCAAAGTGGATCATTTAAAAACGATGGTAACAAACCAAACCAACCAAAGGAAGTAGAGATGATTTGACCGACTAAATCCGAAACCGTTGTATTTTGTTATCAACGACGTGAGGACAAGAAAAGTGTGGTACGACGACGATGACGAATTAGCGAAGTCAGGACAGGCTGAGATACGCTGGGGTATCTGCCGTCGGGTGGTCCTAGGGGGTAGGGACCCTAAGAGGTCCGTTCTTGTGACCTCACCCAACGGTAAAGGAAGAGGTTACGTACTTTCATTTTTCACTTTTACTTCAGTGAGTCAGCACAGACTGAGAATCGCTGGGGTACCTGACGTCGGATGGTCCGAAGAGGCCGGTACCTTAAAAGGTCCGTTCTCATGACCTCACCCCACGGTATCGGAAGTTAACAAAAATTTAGGACACGTCATCTTAGTAAAGTAGATTAGAAAGACCGGGAGTCAAAGTAAAGATCTATTAAAGTCTCAAATGAAGATTTTCAGTCTAAGATACTGAAAAAACCATCCTAAGAATCCTAAGTTCAAAAGGAAGGACAGAGAATGAAGTTTCTGTGTATGTTACAAATTCTTTGAGTTGTGAGTATCTTAACATGATAAAAATCACGTCCGGGTGTTTTGACTACTGAATGTTGATTCAGCAATAATCTGGTGATATATAACCTCATATAGGTGTGGTCTTATAATTTTTACATATAATTTATGTATCGATATAATATTTTGATTGGACTAAATCCTGGAACTTACCACGATTATTCACAGAGATTCATTTCACTAAAAATTGTTGACAAACGTGTAAAATTTTTTACATAAGTACGGTAATCTCACTTTTACTCCGACTACAAATACAAAGTTTAGGGACAGATGTTTATGAGGTGTTCGTTTGTCACCGACGAAGGGGTGTGGTCTCCTCATTTCGTTTCGGTGACCTTTTCCATTGTGACGGAGGGGCCAAGGGGTGAGGTTGGGTTTATTGCGAAGGGAATTTGGATTTCTTTCGACTCAGTCCACCGTTATAGGGCTGTTGTCTGAACTAGTCAAAAATGTATGGTTCTCGACCAGTAAAGTTTGGAAGCAGACCCATAGACATATCCGAAGTCGCATTTCCTAAGTCAAAGAGTACTTAAAGAATTCGTCCTCTAAGTTCCCGGATTCGACCTGGATCTTCTACTTTTTTCGGTGCCAATCCCTCTTTAGAGAGGACTTAGACTGTCCGTATTAAGTCCTTAGACACGTCTAATCCAAAACGAGGTACGAATGGTACCGGGGTTTGTGATGACAAAAACTCTTAATCATAAACAAACCCCTCGCTCATTTATGTACATTTATGTACACATGAGTAAGATGATGACCCTTGATGATGACCTTGATGACCCAGACCGATGGTCTACACCTTCTCTTTCCCTAGACTCTGTTGTAACTCGGATTGTCTTTCGGTTCTATGTAGGACCTCTCAAAAATTCTTCCGCCGTAAGAAGGAATGTTCTTCCACCTGTGTTCCAGTCCTCGTTCGATCCTTGACCCCGTGTACTACCTCTGTTGTGGGTCTGTCGTAAATTTACGGACATACAAAAAGGGAACCAACTATTTTTGAGAGTGAACTCCGTGTCTTAATTTTAAAAAGAGAAGGATACTACATCAAGGAAAATCAAAGGTGTTGTGTAATTAGTCCAACATATATGAATATTCCGGAATGGGGTACCGGGTCAACCATTTCTTAGACGGACGTTACGTCTTCTACACCCAAGTTATGGACCCAACCTTTCTAGGGGACCTCTTCCTTTACCGTTGGGTGAGGTCCTAAGAACGGACCTCTTAGGGTTCCTGTCTCCTCGGACCACCCGATGTTAGGTACCCCAGCGTTTTCTCAGCCTGTGTTGAATCACTGATTTGTTGTTGTTGTCATATGCATATGTTGTACGTAAACCCTCCCACTTTTTGATCCTTGTACTTTCCGTTTCCTTGATACCAGACCGAATTTAGTGGAAGACGACTACGAATACGTCTCCCTCCCTGAAAGACGCTCCTGACACCAGGTCCTTAGGTTCCGTCGCTAGTCGTCGTTCCGTTTACCTCGTGTTCTCACCTTAACCCTGACTGAGTTATCTTGACCGGAACTTCTTCGTCTCTGTCGTCCACTGAGTATTCCATTTGACTTTAGTTGAGAGGAAAAGGATTTGTACACTCCTTTCCGTGGTAATTTCTGTCTTTGACTATAAACCCTAACGTCTTCGGATCTGAAACCCTTCTGACCCCAACCCTTCGAACTCCCACTTCTGACGTAGCAACTTTAAAGACGGGGTCGAAGAATTGTGTATAAGATTCCAGTGCCAACATGTTTTTATGGTGTTTTATCTTACACAGAAAACCCTTGTCTCTACTTTAACGGTCAAATAATTACTTTTTAATTTGAAAGAAATAATATCCAAAGAACCTCCGACTGGTTCACTAAAGTAGGTCCACAAACCTGATCTTTTGTCCTTATTGTTGTCTTTTTAAGTAAAATGGTTTCGTCGGAAATATTGGAGTTGTGTATGTAATCCTGACTTTTTGGTGGTTGACGATATCGGAATAAATAGTACGTCTGGTGAAGATTCAACCTTTCTGTACTAGCGTTTGGAACATTTTTTTGAGATCCAAAAAAAGGGGGACGTCAGACCGTGTTTTATCATCCTTATTCAGAAGTAAAAGGGGTGGATACCGAATCCGTGGTGTTAATACTTAATACGGGACCACTAGTGTTCCGCTTTAGTTTATTCACGGAGTACGTGTCTGGGGACGTGTCTGTAAAGAGACGACAGAGACAAACTTCTGGTCGAGGTTATTGTATGCGTAAACAAACTTTAGCAGGAACCTCGGACTCAAGTCGATTGAAAAGTGGTTCGATAAATTTTACTCAATGTGTCAGATTTACATAGAGCTTAGGAAATTCCTGTTCACGTGGTTTATTTATGTTTGTCTCATATCTCGATCCTCTTTTAAGATAAGTCAATTCCCTATTCCGTTTAGGATGGTATTCTCGTCTCTTCGTCCTCTTGGTACCCATGACCGTAGTCTTCTTTGGTGCCTCCTGAGATCCTCACCCAACTGCCACCGCTGTCGTGGGACATCTCGGCGACGGGACCGACGGTGTGCACCCGGTGTAGACAAGACGTGTGGCTTCGTGAGGTCTCCACCCTTACCTTTGGGTTGAGGTGAAGTTTGGGTGTTCTAATTAATTTGGTCCGAGTTTTCTTTGAAACCCGAAGAAGTTTTTACTCAATAAATGTTCACGGTCGGTACTAGTAAGGGTCTCTTCCTCTCGTTTGACAGTTGTAAAAAAAAGACTCCGTTTTATAAAAAAAATAAGTCTTAGGGAGGATGTTTTACAGATTTTAAATGATAAAGAATTAATCTTATTTCGTACACACACGATTCAGTGGAGTCAGTACACGATGAGAAACGTTGGGATATCTGACATCGGGTGGTCCGAAGAGACAGGTACTCTGAGAGGTCCGTTCTTACGGTAGAAAGTCCCCTGTAAGGGTTGGGTCCCTGGATTGGTCGTAGAGAATACAGAGGATACAAACGTCTATCTAAGAAATGTGATCGTGGTGAACCCTTTGGGTATTATTTACTATTCCTTTTCCTTTTAGATCCTTCTTAAGAACATATCCTAATAGTACTCCAATATTTTTATTTACTCGAGATCGTGGACTTTAATGGATTACACCGTTTCTGAAAACCTTCGAGTGTTTCTACACAAAGAAGAAGGAGGGCTTTTATGTCGACTGGACGTAAAGGGTCGGAGCGTTTTCAACCTCACATTGGTAGAAGACTCAAGACCAGTTAGTTTACATTCGTCTATGCTTGTTACAGTAAAGGTTCGGACAGGGTGTCTTTGATGGGGGGGTATTCGAAGTGTAAGAATAGAGAAAGTGGTCGACCTGTATTAACTACTACCTCGGGAAATCTAAGGAACGAAGAGACTCAGGCCAGGTACTTAGTCGTCGTAACTGTAGTAAACCGTGAATGATCTTATGTTTGAGCATCCACGGTAGGGTCCGGAGGACTTTGTCTTAGAAGTAAATTGTTCGACGGGTCCACTATGTGTGTACGTAAGTTCAAACTTTGGATTCTCTTATCTGACCTTCTGCCATATAGACGTTCTACTTTGCTCGTACTTAGGGACTTGACAGTGTACCTCCTTTCGGTGTTGACTGATCTTTGTAGACGGAACGTAAGTACTTTTTGATCCTTTATTTGATACATACTTGATAAAGAAATCGAAGATGAAAAATTGTGTCTACTCGAATGAGATTTCTTATGTTGTTTTGTATCATCACCACCACCAATCAGAGAGTCAGTATAGGATGAGAAACGTTGGGGAACCTGACATTGGGTGGTCCGAGGAGACAGGTACCGTAAAGGGTTCTTTCTTATTACCTCCGTCAACGGTAAAGGAAGAGGTCCCCTAGAAGGGTTGCGTCCCTAGTTTGGGTGCAGAGGACGAAACGTCCGTCTAAGAAATGGGGACTCGGTAGTCCCTTCGTGTTACTTCAGATAGATGACGATTTGGTAGAACTCCGACGTAAGACAGGAAGACCTTAAACTTTATAGTTGTGTCGGGAATCTTCGTCGGACTTGATTGGTTCTCCGACTAAATAGTGTACTGTTTAGAGACGTGTGAAGTCTGACTCCCACGAACCCCCGAAAAATATGATCATGTATTCAACACATTTTATTTCTATCTTAAAAAGTCGGAGGTAGATAAAAGTCCAGTTCTAAAGGAAGGTAAGGTAATAAGGTATTACAATAGTTGAGGAAAAATTTTCCCGGTCACAGCCGAAGTCCTAGGGACGACCGAAACTCATAAATAGTAAAATTCTCACTTTAGTAAGAAGTACCGTATAATACTCGGAAAAAACAGTCCATCAATTGATTTGACCGTGGTCGATTGACACTAGATTTGAAATATAACTGTCTAGACCGTTGTCTGACTGTAAGGAACGTGATTAAAACCGACAGGTTAAACTTTTTTTTACAAACTTTATACTAAATAGAATTCGACTGTCGTCAGAAGTAGTCCCACGGTCGGTGACTGTCTCATTCCCTTTCCTGGGTCGTATCTTAGGCTCGACTTATACAAAAAGTTCTGTCCTTCTTTCTTAAATCTCGGGGACAAGGAGTTTCAGTATTAAATTAAATTGTTGGTTCCGACCTTCCTTTTGTTTACAAAGAATGATTCGGAGTGGTAGTTGTTAGATAAAAAGGGGTTATGGTGTAAACAGAATGGAACACTTCGGGTCCTAATGGTAGGAGTTCAGAATGTTATTATGGACTGTATGTGGTTGATAAGGACGTCGAGTCATCTCGGGGACTTTACGTTAATATCCTTTTCTAGATTATTTGGTTTCTAATCGTTGTCTTAACACTCGTGACAATTGACGAAAAATCCCCCTCCCCTCTCAACCTCACCCTTCCGACTATACTTTCGGTCTTTGATTGGTCGACTTCCTTATTACTGTGTTTTCCTAGACTGTTTTAACCTTTCTAGGTAGTTATATTAGTACGACGTAATTACTGTCATAGACCCATCCTCTTCTTAGTAAACTGGTAATCTGGGACTTAACAATGTAGAGAGAAAGGGGTTACTTTTACTCTACGTCTTTATGAAAGTCTATGATTGTTTTTCGACATACCTCTGGAATAATTATAAAGAATCGGGTTAGTACGAAGTAATTGTTGGGTTTGGGACACAAAAATCTCATACGGTTGTAATATGCATTTATGTAATTGTACATCGATCAGTGTCAGTAAAAAAATGAGAACCATGTTAAACTATTCTCTACAAATAAACACATACATTTATGATTACTACTCGTTCTATTTTATCGGGACCCAAGACACGAATTTAGGAACGGAATCATAAATGTCGTTATTTGCTCTACCTCACCCCTCCCTTTCCTCATATATAACGGATCTTCGATTTTAATAAAGGATCACGGTAGTTCGGTCTCACTTATTTCAAGAGGACCCCTTTATGATAAGTAAGTTTACCCGACTTAACCTGTGATACCACGATAATTCACGTATGGTTTATTAGTAAACGGTTTGTCAATTGAAGACTACGATTTTGTTTTTTTTTTTTTCTTCTTCTCCCTTTTGTTTGTGAAGTCGGAGAAATAGAGATAAATGTAAAGACCCTCGGTTCTACATTTACATCATTATTTTTGTGTATTCTGTATTTGAGAGTATTTATGCACCATCTCCGGGGTTAAGGTATACTGTGACTGAACAAAGGACGGGACCGAGGTGGAAGGAGTACTGAAGTGTAGTGGGTGGTAGTGACTGTTCAGGTCCCCCCAACACTTTAAATAACAAAGAAGGATATGGAGAGGAAGCTCCGTGGTGAGTCGAGACGAAGGAGGGAGTGGAAGAGAGGAGGCAATTCGTTTGAAAAGGACACCGGGTAAACAGAGGTAGGAGAACTTTACCGATTGGGTACGAATCAACAGTTTCTGAAAATCACGAATTGTAGTGTATTGTAAACACATTGTCTTTGGAGGACACAGAACTGGGGGAGGGGTGAGGTGGTTTTCACTGAGTATCTGATTAAATCTATAACATTGTTTCGACCCCTTCACTCCCCCTCCGACTTCCATATCAAAACTCATCTGTTCGGAGAGTAGTTGAAAGTTTATCGACCTATTTAAAAGAAGACGTTCATACATTCTGACAAGTGGTGGTTCTTTTGAAGATACTGTACTTTTCCGTTCTGTTCCCTTCTATTCGGTTCTACTCCATTCAGTTTCCTGTCCTTCCCCTCCCTTATTTCCGAGTATATTCGGTCCGTGACACTTTTCAAGACAATATATAAATGAATTAGAGTCTAGGGATGTAACACGGGGAGTGGAAGTTAAAATATCCATAACAAAGACTTCAGCTCTCCATACTTCATTGAGTACTACACCGTCCCAGTTCTAAATTTAGGTAGACAGACCCAGGGTTCGAGTGAGTGGAAGGAACCGGGTCCGACGGGATCCGTGTCGTGTAAGAAGGGGTACTAAGACAGTCTATTCATCTTCCCGAGTATAGAGAGAAGACAGTATGTCCTTTAAAACGACTCCGGAGTGAAAACCTGTGTTTTGGAAGGGTTCATAATGGAAAGGATTACGTAGACTTGAGACATTAACGAAGAGGGGTGACAGGTCACGTCTCGTAGGTACCCGATTTTCCCACAGAACTGACCAGTAGACGAAAGGAGAACTGATCACGGTTATAAAGTTTGCAACGAGGTAAATTCTTTTGTTCTTAAGACAGACGTCATACAGGTTTCACCTTAACTGTTTATCCACCTAAGAGAAATGTCTCCTTGTCTCTTTAGATGACCCCTTTGAGAGACCCACTTCGACGTCCAGTAATCATCGTCCTGTGCGTTCTTAAGTGTAACTTGGACCGGACAAGACTGTACTTGTGTTTAGGAATGGGACCGGGGTCCCCGGTTCCTCAACTCTTTCCCTCACTACACTACACTACCTATGACCGTCGAAACATAAACCCTACCCTCCTCCCTCTTGCCCCGACTCTTACGTGAGACACCTGAGGGAGTAAGAGGGATGGGACTTTAGGGGGTAAGACACGACTCTCCTAGATTCGGATGTATACTTTGTCTTTCACCGAAACAAAACAATAACACAAATAGACAGTGTAGGTTGTTCTGACACGTGAATTCCACCGTCTATCCGAGTTCTTTTTATGGAGGTTCGTTGGTCTGATTCCCCTCCGTCGTAGACGTCATCTTCCTGTCGCCCCGACTGTCCGTCCAGAAACGTAGATTCAGTCTAACGTGTGCACTGAGTCTATTTCCTTTACTTGTAGTGGTAGAGGTTTCAGAATAGGTTCAGGAGGGGGTAGTACTACAAATTCTGTTATTTTATAACTCCCGATTAAAACTCAATTAGAGGGGGGTGGGAACACCTTCGTCAACCTCCGTAAAGAGAACGGTCACTAAGAGTCACAACTGAGAGAGTTCGAAGTGTTGGAGTCGGTTTGGGTCCTTTCGGAGTCAAGTACTCCCTAATTTTACTCGAGGAATACTCTCTGTTCGTGACGAGATTCGGGGTAGAGAACCGCAGTGACTTCTTTGACGTATTATTAATAATAGTAGAGACAAAATCTCTACTCTTCGAGTCACTCGTAGGGTTCCGGTGGTCGTTCAGACTCAACTTTTGACTTAGATCTATAAGACTGGGGTTCGGTTGACGAGACTCGAATACTGGAGTCAAAGACGAAGATATTTAAGGGGAGTTTTGTGTGTGTGTGTGTGTGTGTGTGTGTGTGTGTGTGTGTGTTTATGTTTGTATGTGTCTCAAGTCTACCCCACACAGACTTTTGGACTCCATCTTCTTCATACAAACCGCTTACATGACTTCCAGACGAGGAACATGATGCCTTCTTTTTTGACATGTCCCTGTACTCTCAAACGAAGTTTTCGTCGTTTTAGTTCAAGGTCAAACTTACGATGAAGGATCTCTACCTCGGTGTACTGTTGGTACTCGTGGAGACGTAGACTCTTATTTGATTCGACGACCCGAGAGACTCCACACCTCCTAAGACCCCCTCAGGAGGGGCCCTGGAACACGTACAAGAGTTCGTCACAAGACTCGGCTGGTCCTTCTGTGTTTATACCACGTTTTTTGTCCTGACCTACCTCGGTGGACCAACTTATAAACAGTCCTTATATCGTCTCTCCTAAGATTTCGTTTAATTAATTTAATTTGATGTATTAGAAACTTGACAGAGTACTTGGGATCCTAAGGTACTCTTCTTTGTACAGAGACACAAGAATATATTGAAACGTGTAGTCCCCTCCCTTACTACTCTTGTTATTCTCCCTATTATTACGCATAAATACCTCGAGAGTGGTACACGGTCCACGACGGTAGAGACTAATAAGTTCCGACATTGGGTCGTGGTATACCTGTTTCTGTTACCGTTCTCCATCTTGTTCCTGTCGTTGTTTAATTAATTGGTTCATCCTAGACTTAAGTTCACCTCAGGTCTCCCTTAACATTGAGTAAGACCGTCGAACGTGGGAAGTTGTTACGTTTCTTTCGCAGTCTGTTTGTTTTGAAGTACTCCGACGAAGTAGTGACGGTCTCAAGGACCGTCAAAGGTATGGGTTCCCGGACGTCCTCTTTTGTGTCACCGTGACACGTTTTCTACTACGAAGACTGTGACTAGGACTGTACTCTCTACCCACACTGGAAAAGACTTGAGCGTCTCAGGTGTCACTGTTAGTCGTCATTAGTGATAAACACTTTTGTGTTTCTAGTATACCTGAAAGAGGGAAGTGACAAATGTGGTGTTTTAAACTACGGGAGGATCGTTAACTGACGAACGGGAGGAACCTGAGAAGAGGTTCTCCGAAGGGTTAATTTAGTGTTCGAGGAGTTTCCCCAGACGGGAAACTTTATCAAGTTATTATTTATGTATCATTCATGAGTCATTTACTTCTTCCGTTACCGTTAGGTGAGTTCATAAGAACGGACCCTTTCGGGTACTTGTCTCCTCGGACCGTCCGATGCCAGGTACTCAGTGTTTTCGACCTGTGCTGAATCGTTGATTTGGTGTTGGTGGTGGTGAGTCATTTATGGGTACCTTAGCTCGCCTTTCAACTAGGACTACACCTTAGTCGTCGGTGAAGGGGTGTTGCCCACACATACACGTGTGGCAGAGCAATCCTACCGTCGACACTGCACACTAGGGGCGGGACGAGACGACAGAGTACTTCAGAGGGGATAGGGACCACCCACGGGTGACCTACGTCCGGACTACGAGACAAAGTTGTCTGGGAGCGTCAGAGAAACCCGTAGCGACAAAGGGTAGGGGAGGAGGAACACGGAAA
Organism: Capra ibex; assembly: GCA_006410555.1. NCBI lineage: Eukaryota > Metazoa > Chordata > Mammalia > Artiodactyla > Bovidae > Capra > Capra ibex. The sequence continues at coordinate 87,071,704 of SJYO01016970.1, forward strand.
ACTCACAGGACGAAAAGACTTCCTCCCAGGAAAATTTACAATCAGTTAGGAAAAGTTTGTGAAGTCAGGATGTCTTCACATGACATCATCGAAAGGGTCCTAAGAATTTGAAGTCGTTTGGATTGATAGGGGTCTCAGGTGGGACTCTACAAGAAAATACCTGATCCTCGTCCTTAGATGTCAAAGTTATTTGGGGTAGTCGACTACAGACGACGTCCACCAGGTACTTAGTGGGAACCTCTTTGTGACTGACAGAGTTTCCTTAATATTCTGTTCTGGAGTCAGTCCACTAATAATAGTACTAGGGTCTTTGGTCTTAATACTCACACAAAGTGGAGACCCCAGGATCTTGGTGACGATCAAAAAGTCCTCAGTCCACATAGTTGGTCTCCGAAAATACTCTCTTTTGTGTTCTTTCTTCGGAACTAAGTCAGTCTTTTGACAGGTACAAGATTCTATGGTTTGACTCTCCCTCGCTTCAGTCCTTAGTTACCCTCCGTTCTTCCTGTTCCTCTGTTCCATCCTTCTGTCCAAAGTCCGGTGTTGTTTCCCCACAGTACCAGAACTGTCGTGCTCCCGAGTAACTTAACAGGTACAACAAACGAAACCGACTTTGGGGGCCGGGGAGACACCAATGTAGTTGTCACTGAATTTCGTCGTTACGAATGGACACGAATATACTTCATCCTCCCTCTAGGAATTCGTTTTTAACACTTCATTCAATCCTGTCAAAAGATACATAAAGGGGAAATGAAACCAATAGAAATAGGGATAAAATGACGTGTTGGAAGGTGAGTAGACGAATTGTTTCATAGGTTACCAAAGTCTGAGAGAAAGGAAAGATAGTAGACTTAGATGAAAAGTTTTTCGTACACATGCAAATTCCAACTCCTCAAGTATATCGAATTTTATAATGGAGAGTATGTTAATAGAGAAATATACTTATCATAATTCATTATGATATCATAACATGATAGTATGATATTATGATATGGTTCATTACATTAACGTTCGGTAGTTAGTAAATACTCTTTATATTAAAACGTTCGTTATTCTTAAAGATCATGTAGAACGTGTCTATACTCTGATTGTAACGATTCTTTTAAAGTACTTCGTAAACCTTTGGTACATTCGACTCAAAATTCGGACGGATCTGAAGTTCGTTTCTCATTGGTACCTGTTCCAACCAACGTACTAAATAACACTCTCATAGGGGAAGAGGAACTGAGGGAACCAGGGGTTCGGACGTAATTAGATTGTAAAGAGCGTGGTAAACATGACTCGAAAACTAAGTCAAAGAAGGGAGGGTCTGACACTCGTTGAGTGTTTTTTCTTAGGTTCAGACTCTTCGACGATGTATTCTGTAGGGATCTGTTGTTATTAAACCGTAGGTAGGTGTATATTTTCACTGGATACCCTCAACGCCCTAGAGTCATCCTATGACACTTTTGGGGCACGTCAAATTCTCTCTCCTTTCGGTAAAAGTCTTTTGTCAAACGTAAGTCCTCTGACTAAGTGACTGGTCCTAGGACCGATATCTAGGTCTTTGGTGAGGAATAGGGGTCACTGGACCGATGTTGGGTAAACCGAAACAAAGACAATAGTCGGGGTTTTAAGCCCCAGGGTCCTTAGAACAGGTACACACGGATCCCTTAGTCCTTTGTCTGGGACACCTGGGATTCATAGGTCTCCGGTGGTGATCGGAGAGAGTGGGTACCAGACTCCTGGGGACCTCTTGTTATTGAATTTGTTGGGGTAGTCTGTTCACTCGGAGACACCTTCATGTCTTTAGATCCCCCTTTCAAAGTCGTGTGACATCCTCGTTTTTAGAGGGTCTAACCTGGGGACGTTCTCCCGTTCCTTTTCTCAAACCGAAATTGGCGTAGTGGGGAGAGGGTCCTGTCGTGGTGGTTCGTGTGTTCTAGGGAAAGAGGGTGGTCTCTTTCAGTCCACACCCTCACTCGTGAGTCGAAGGGGTCGAGACGTCCTTCGACGGTGTCTAGGGATTCAGAGAGAGCGGTGTAGGTCTCATCCCTCAAAACTGACCCCCTACGCCACTACTCGTCGATCCTCTGGTCGTCGGTCCCGAGTCCTGCTCGGATAGTTGCCGTAGTACCTGAGGTAGTTCTCCGGACGGGTACTCGGTTACCCCTGAGGTACGGACCTGTAGGTTGGTCGACTAGGTATTCCTTTAGGTCGTGAGGTACGTGAGTCGGGGTATATGGGGGTGGAGTGTCGACCGAGGGACACCCACTAGGGTTTCAGTCCATCACACTCGAAAATGTCTATCGATCACTTGTGTGTAGATCCTTACACTTCAGTTCACCCGGAATCTTTCGTAGTGATGTTTGTTTCGATCACCTCCACTACCTTAAGGTTAACTCGACAAAGTTTAGGACTTTCTACTACGACACTTTCACGACGTGAGTTATACGGTCGTCACCGGTGTCCTGACCTTTTCCAGTCAAAAGTAAGGTTACGGTTTCTTTCCGTTACGGTTTCTTTCCGTTAAGGTTTCTTACAAGTTTGATGGCGTGTTAACGTGAGTAGAGTGTACGATCATTTCATTACGAGTTTTAAGAGGTTCGGTCCGAAGTCGTTATGCACTTGGCACTTGAAGGTCTACAAGTTCGACCAAAATCTTTTCCGTCTCTTTGGTCTCTAGTTTAACGGTTGTAGGCGACCTAGTACCTTTTTCGTTCTCTCAAGGTCTTTTTGTAGATAAAGACCAAATAATTGATACGGTTTCGGAAACTGACACACCTAGTGTTATTTGACACCTTTTAAGACTTTCTCTACCCTTATGGTCTGGTGGACTGGACGGAGAACTCCTTGGATACACTTCCAGTCCTTCGTTGTCAATCTTGACCTGTACCTTGTTGTCTGACCAAGGTTTATCCTTTTCCTCATGCAGTTCCAACATATAACAGTGGGACGAATAAATTGAAGATACGTCTCATGTAGTACTCTTTGCGACCTGACCTTCTTTGTGTTCGACCTTAGTTCTAACGGCCCTCTTTATACTTATTGGAGTCTATACGTCTACTGTGGTGGGAATACCGTCTTTCACTTCTCCTTGATTTTTCGGAAAACTACTTTCACTTTCTCCTCTCACTTTTTCAAAACTACTTTCACTTTCTCCTCTCACTTTTTCAGTCGGATTTCGAGTTGTAGGTCTTTTGCTTCTAGTACCGTAGGCCAGGGTAGTGAAGTACCCTTTATCTACCCCTTTGTTACCTTTGTCACAGACTGAAATAAAAACCCCCGAGGTCTTAGTGACGTCTACCACTGACGTCGGTACTTTAATTTTCTGAGAATGAGGAACCTTCTTTTCAATACTGGTTGGATCTGTCGTATAAGTTTTCGTCTCTGTAATGAAACGACTGATTCCAGGTCGATCAGTTCCGATACCAAAAAGGACACCAGTACATACTTACACTCTCAACCTGACACTTCTTCCGACTCGTGACTTCTTGACTACGAAAACTTGACACCACAACCTCTTCTGAGAACTCTCAGAGAACCTGACGTTCCTATAGGTTGGTCAGGTAAGACTTCCTCTAGTTGGGACCCTAAAGAAACCTTCCTTACTACGATTTCGACTTTGAGGTCATCAAACCGGTGGAGTACTCTTCTCGACTGAGTGACCTTTTTTGAGACTACGACCCTCCCTAACCCCCGTCCTCCTCTTCCCCTGCTGTCTCCTACTCTACCGACCTACCGTAGTGGCTCAGCTACCTGCACTCAGACTCACTTGAGGCCCTCTACCACTACTTGTCTCTCCGGACCGCACGACACTAAGTACCCCAGCGTTTCTCAGCCTGTGTTGACTCGCTGACTTGACTTGACTTGACTTCACTTGTGTGTGTCTTTTGACCGGGTTTCGACCGGGTTTAGACACTGAACCCTCTCTGTTGTCTGAACTCGTAAGTCGTGGTGTGATCACTTTCCTTTTCTCTTCTACGGTTGTAAGTCCGACCGAAACGTCTTAGTCCTCTTTCGTGTGTTCAAATTCTTAAGACGGTGTTCTCTCTTGTTCTTCATATCTCGTCATATAGGTGTCTCTCCAAGACTCCCAGACTCTATAGGAGACTTAGGACTCTTTCCAATTATCTTCCAAAGAGAGAGGGTTTTAGTCCGTCACTTCAACTTCCTCTACTACCGATGAAGTTTACACCTCTGTTGTTGTGTTCTGAAGTTCCTTGTACTTTTTAGTTCCTTTATATTGTAGTGTAATAATTCTTTTATTATGTACTTGTTTTACTCTTCATATTGTCCGACAATAACAACAATTAGTCAGCGATTCAGTACAGGTTGAGACGTTGGGGTACCTGACGTCGTGTGGTCCGAAGGGACAGGAAGTGATAGTGGACCTTAAGCGAGTTTGAGTACAGGTAACTCAGTCACTAAGGTAGGTTGGTAAAGTAGAAGACAACGGGGGAAGAGGAGGATGGAAGTGAAAAAGGTTCGTAGTTCCCGAAAAGGTTACTCAATTGAGACACGTAGTTCATCGGTTTCGTAACTCCGAAGTCGAAGTCGTAGTCAGGAAAGTTACTTATAAGTTCCAACTAAAGGGAATCCTAACTGACCAAAATAGAGGAACATTAAGTTCCCTGAGAGTTCTCAGAAGAGATCGTGGTGTCAAACTTTCGTAGTCAAGAACTCGTAAGAAATACCACCCAGGTTCAGAGTGTAAGTATGTACCGATGTAAGTTTGGTATCGAAACTGACATGTCTGTAAACAGTCGTTTCTCTACAGAGACGAAAAATTATAGGACAGATCCAAACAGTAACGAAAAGAAGGTTCCTCGTTCGTAGAACATTAAAATTCCGACAACAATGGTAGACGTCACTAAAACCTCGTGTTCTTTTCTTTTAGGTAGTGACGAAAGTAAAAAAAGGGGTGGATTAACGACACTTTACCACCCTGGTATACGGTACTAGAACCAAAAAACTTACTACTCAAAATTCGGTCGAAATAGTGAGAGGAGAAAGGGGAATAGTTCTTAGAGAAATCAAGGAGAAGTGAAAGACCGTAACTGTCACCATAGTAGACTATAGACTCCAACAACTATAAAGAGGACCGTTAGAACTAAGGTCGAACACTAAGTAGATCGAGTCGTAAAGTATACTACATGAGACGTATCTTCAATTTATTCGTTCCGCTGTTATATGTCGGAACTGTATGAGGAAACTGTTAAAACTTGGTCAGACAACAAAGTACAGACCAAATTTAACGACGAAGAACTGAACGTATGTCCAAAGAGTCCTTTGTCCATTTTACTAGACCATAAGGGTTGAGAAATTATTAAAAGGTGTCAAACAACACTAGGTGTGTAGTTTCCGAAGTCGTCTCAGTTACTTCGTCTTCACCTGCAAAGAGACCTTAAAGCAACGAAAAAGATACTAGGTTATACAACCATTAAACTAGAGACCAAGGAGACGGAAGAGATTTATGTCGAACATGTAGATCTTCAAGAGTCTAGCGACTCCGGGTTGAACTTCCTATAACTCGTAATAGAACGATCGTTCGTCTAACTTTACTCGTGTTAATATACCATCAAACTTGAAAGAACCCGTGAAGGAAACCCTAATCTTACTTTTCACTGGAAAAGGTCAGAACACCGGTGACGACTCAAAAGGTTTAAACAACTGTACAACTGACGCCGTGAAAGTGTCTTAATAGAACATCCTACTTTATCGAGTCGACCTTAAGGTAGTGGAAGTGATCGAAACAAATATCATTACGGAGGATTCCGGGTGAACTGAAGGATTAAGTCCTACAGACCGAGATCCACTCACTGGTGTGGTAGCACCAATAGACTCAGTAATTATGGAAAAAATATATCAAGACACATGAGAACGGTGGAGAAGAATTATAGAAGACGAAGACGATCCAGAAACGACAAAGACAGGAAATAACACGGGTAGAAATCTGTAGAAAGGGAACAATAGAGACTAAAAGAACTTCTCTAGAGGATAGAGAGGGTAAGACGACAAAAAGAGATAAAGAAACGTAACAAGGGAATTCTTCCGAAAGAATGGAGGGAGACGAAAAGAGACCTAAGTAAACCCACATAGAAAGAGAAAAAAGGAAACGGAAAGTGAAGAGAAGAAAAGAGCCATTAAACATTCCGGAGGAGTCTGTTGGTGAAACGGAAGACCGTAAAGAAAAAGAAACCCTACCAAACTAGTGGTAGAGGACATGTTACAAGGTTTGGAGACAAGTATCAAGAAGTCCGTGAGACAGACGGTCTAGATTAAGGAACTTAGTTTCTCTATCTTTGATATAATTTTTTTTTTTGATTTGTCTTTAAGACTTCAACTTCTTATGTTACTTATTTTAAAAAAAATTTTTTCCCTTAACTCTCACAGTTATCGTCTTATCTCGTTCGTCTCCTTTCTTTGACATTTCATATTATGTCCTTATTAAAATTTAATAGATCAGTCTCCTCTTGTTTCTTTTTCTTACTTTTTTTCATTTCTTTCGGATGTGTTTGGTACCATGTGATAAAATATTTTGATGTTCATTAGCCACACGATCTTCTTCTCTCCCTCTTCCTCCTTCTTTCGAATAAATTTCTTTATTACCGATTTTTGAAGGGTTTAATTTCCCCTTTAGACCTGTAGGATCAAGTTCCTCGATTATCTAGTGGGTTTATAAAGTTAGGTTTTATTACACGAGGTTCTGTATAATATTATTTTGATACATTTTAGTTTCTGTCCCCCCTTCAGGATTCTACCGTCTTCTTATCCTGTCCCTCTGGTGAAAGAGGGGGTCTTTAAGTAGCTTTCTAGTAAACTGGCGACTCGTTTATGGTGTTTTGTTGAAGACTTGCGACTGTCTCCTGTGGTCCGTGGGTCTTTCCGTCGGGTAACAGAAACTTTCCTCCATCCTGTTTTATATTTTCTAATTTTCTGTCTATTCTCAATCCCTACCACTGGGTAGGACCCCTCCCTCAGAATTTTCTCCTCTTCAAAGGTTTGTGGTCCTTTGGGAGAGTGGCCGCCCAGACACCCCTCAAAACCTTAGAGTCTCCCGTTGTATTGACCCTCCTTTTATATTTATTTATTTTGGGTGTCTAATGCACAGATTACCGTTGAGGGTCACCTCTTTATCGGGTCTGCGAGCGCAGACGGTGGTCGTTCACCCCCGACTTGTCCCTCCGTGTCCGACGTAACGAATCCCATTCCTGGTCCGGACTTACGGGACTCCCGTTAGACTCCCGCGATTGCACTCTGTCGTTGGGTTTGGTACCCTATCGGTCTCTCCCTTTTTTTTTTTTTCTCCTTTCTCTCTCTCTTGAAAGGGTGCTTTTGGAGATTAGTTTCCGTGACGGCCGGGAGAGTGTCTTGTTTCCTGACTCGTTATGGTCTTTCAATCGACCGACGTCTAACCGGGTAGAGGGTGGTCTCCGTCCCTCCGTCCGTCCGCTGTCGGTCTCGACATTCCTTTCCCCGATGGTTTCTACCATCGGAACTATGATTCTATGTGCAGAACTATGGTTCTGTCGTAGTCGATGGTTTGACGCTCGTCCGAGGGTCAACGATTGGTTCAGAAGGACCCTTGGACCTGGCAACTGTAGACGGTCCTCCCAACGTCGGTCTCTAGTCGAGGGGTCATCTCTGTGTCCCGTGTGGACTCTCCCGCGAGGGTGACGCGTGGCTCCTTTGTCGACCCTATCCCCTCCACTATTCTACGAGACGGGTCGACCCTTCTCACGCGAGCGGTTCGTGAGCCAGTGGACTCGACGAGTCTAGACCCTTCCCCTGTTTTGCGTCCGGGTTGACTCCGGAAACACCTCATGGGTTCTTGGACTTTGACTCGTCCCATCTAGACCCTTCACGTGTGTTGGGTCCCGGGTGTCAAGGGACCGTCTCGTTGGACCTCGGACTCGTCACATCTGGCTCTTTCGTGTGTGCGGTACTCGCACCCGTTTGGGTTGCATCGGGTCTGTGACGCTCGTGAGGGGTGTGTGTGGTCACTATAAACAAACGTCACTGGGAGGGAGGGGTGTCGTGTCAACTTGTATTTACTGGTGGAATCGGGGGAACACAGTCCCGTCTTCAATCTATGACTTCTCTGAACGTTTGTCTCCTTCTGTTTTATTTGTTTCTCCCTTGCCGAAACTTTCACTGTCCACGTTGTCTCATTTTGGGACATCAATCGTGACCGATGTAACCTTCCCTGGACATCTGGATCTCTTCTTCGTATGCCACTTTGTTCCTTGAGAGACTTTGACTTGACTGGTGTGTGACGGACGTTGTCGAGGTCTCTTTAAGGATCCATATGAAAGTCAAGTCAAGTGAAGTCAGCAAGTCAGTTCAGGTTGCGGAACGCTGGGGCACTTACCGTCGTACGGTCCGGAGGGACAGGTAGTAGGTGAGGGTCTCAAATCAGTTTGAGTCCAGGTAGTTCAGTCACTACGGTAGGATGGTAGAGTAGGAGACAGCAGGGGAAGAGGAGGACGGGGGTTAGGGAGGGTCGTAGTGTCAGAAAAGGTTACTCAGTTGAGAAGTGTGCTCCACCGGTTTCATAACCTCAAAGTCGAAGTCGTAGTCAGGAAGGTTACTTGTGGATCCTGACTAGAGGAAATCTTACCTGACCAACTTAGAGGGACGTGAGGTTCCCTGAGAGTTCTCGGAAGAGGTTGTGGTGTCAAGTTTTCGTAGTTAAGAAGCCGCGAGTCGAATGAAGTGTTAGGTTGAGAGTGTAGGTATGTACTGGTGACCTTTTTGGTATCGGAACTGAGCTACCTGGAAACAACCGTTTCATTATAGAAACGAAAAATCATTCGATAGATCCAACCAGTATTGAAAGGAAGGTTCATCATTCACAGAAAATTAAAGTACCGATGTTAGTAGACGTCACTAAAACCTCGGGTTTTTTTGTTTCAGACTGTTCAGACTGTGACAATGGTGACAAAGGGGTAGATAAAGGGTATTTCACTACCCTAGTCTACGGTACTAGAAGCAAAAGACTTACAACTCGAAATTCGGTTGAAAAAGTGAGAGGAGAAAGTGAAAGTAGTTCTCCGAACAATCAAGGAGAAGTGAAAGACGGTATTCCCACCACAGTAGACGTATAGACTCCAATAACTATAAAGAGGGCCGTTAGAATTAAAGTCGAACACGAAGAAGGTCGGGTCGCAAAGAGTACTACATGAGACGTATCTTCAATTTATTCGTCCCACTATTATATGTCGGAACTGCATGAGGAAAAGGATAAACCTTGGTCAGACAACAAGGTACAGGTCAAGATTGACAACGAAGGACTGGAAGTATATCCAAGGAGTTCTCCGTCCAGTCCACCAGACCATAAGGTTAGAGAAAGTCTTAAAAGGTGTTAAATAACACTAGGTGTGTCAGTTGCTGAAACCGTATCAGTTATTTCGTCTTCACCAATAAAGAGACCTCGAGAGAACGAAAAAGGTACTAAGTCGTCTACAACCGTTAAACTAGAGACCAAAGAGACGGAAAAGATTTTGGTCGAACTTGTAGACCTTCAAGTGCCAAGTACATAACGACTTCGGACCGGACCTCTTAAAATTTGTAATGAAATGATCGTACACTCTACTCACGTTAACACGCTATCAAACTTGTAAGAAACCGTCACGGAAAAAAACCGTAACCTTACTTTTGACTGGAAAAGGTCAGGACACCGGTGACGACTCAAAAGGTTTAAACGACCGTATAACTCACGTCGTGAAAGTGTCGTAGTAGAAAGTCCTAAACTTTGTCGAGTTGACCTTAATGTAGTGGAGGTGATCGAAACAAGTATCACTACGAAAGATTCCGGGTGAACTGAAGTGTAAGGTCTTACAGACCGAGATCCACTCACTAGTGTAGTAGCACTAAGGGAACCAGTACTTCTAGAGAAAACATGTCAAGAAGGTACATAAGAACGGTGGAGAAGAATTATGGAAGACGAAGACAATCCAGGTATGGTAAAGACAGGAAATAGCTCGGGTAGAAACGTACTTTACAAGGGAACCATAGATATTAAAAGAACTTCTCTAGAGATCAGAAAGGGTACGACAACACAAGGAGATAAAGAGACGTAACTAACGACTTCTTCCGAAAGAATAGAGAAGAACGATAAGAAACCTTGAGACGTTAGTCTACGAATATAGAAAGGAAAAGAGGAAACGAAAAACGGAGAGAAGAAAAGTGTCGATAAACATTCCGGAGGGGTCTGTCGGTAAAACGAAAAACGTAAAGAAAAGGTACCTCTACCAGAACTAGGGACAGAGGACACGTTACAGTGCTTGGAGTCAGGTATCAAGTAGTCCGTGAGATAGATAGTCTAGATCAGGGAATTTAGATAAAGAGTGAAGATGACATATTAGTATTCCCTAAACTCAATTCAGTATGGACTTACCAGATTACCAAAAGGGGTGAAAGAAGTTAAACTCAGACTTAAACCATTATTCCTCAAGTACTAGACTCGGTGTCAGTCGAGGACCAAAACAAAAACAACTGACATATCTCGAAGAGGTAGGAACCGACGTTTCTTATATTAGTTCGACTAAAACCACAACTGGTAGACCACTACAGGTACACATCTCAGAAGAGAACACAATAACCTTTTCCCACAAACGATACTGGTCACACAAGAGGACCGTTTTGAGATAATCAGAAACGGGACGAAGTAAGACATAAGGTTCCGGTTTAAACGGACAATGAGGTCCACAAAGAACTGAAGGATAAAACGTAAAGTCAGGGGATATTACTTTTCCTGTAGAAAAAACCCACAATCAAGATTTTCCAGAATATCCAGAAGTATCTTGGTAAGTTGAAGTCGAAGAAGTCGTAATGACCAAAACCGTATCCGAACCTAATGGCACTATAACTTACCAAACGGAACCTTTGCTTGTCTCTAGTAAGACAGCTAAAACTCTAACGTAGATTCATGACGTAAAGCCTGAGAACAACTGGTACTACCGATGAGGTAGAGAAGATTTCCTAAGGACAGGTGTCATCATCTATATTACCAGTAGACTCAATTTAAGTGGGTAAGGTCAGGTAAAATCAAGTGACTAAGGATCTTACAACTGTAAGTGAGAACGGTAGAGGACAAACTGGTGAAGGTTAAACGGAACTAAGAACCTGGATTGTAGGTCCAAAGATACGTTATAACAAGAAATGTCGTAACGAAGATAGTGGTCAGTGTAGGTGTCGACGCATAACAAAAACGAAACCGAGGTAGGGAAGTAAGAAAGACCTCAATAAAGAGGTGACTAGAGGTCGTCGTATAACCCGTGGATGACTGGACCCCTCAAGGAGAAAGTCATAGGATAGTAAAACGGAAAAGTATGACAAGTACCCCAAGAGTTCCGTTCTTATGACTTCACCGAACGGTAAGGGAAGAGGTCGCCTGGTGTAAGACAGTCTTATATAACTATAAACAAAATGTCTATATAAAATGATAATAGTAAAAAATTAAAAATTAACAAAAGTAAAAATTCAAGGAATAATGAGGAAATTTAAAGTAAGAATTTTGGATGATGATGGAACTTTTTGTTTTCTGGGATAAAAATTTCGTATAAAGTATAAAAAAATTATTAAAAACGTTAAAACAAAACAAAGATTAAGATTAAGAGGTCATTACGTCCTTGTATTGGGTCTCGTAGTTTTATGTCCGTTGGTTTTCAGAGTAGTTTGGGTATCTGTGGAGTTTTGAGTGATTATCTGTGAAGTAACACGAGGTCTCTCTTCTCTAGGTCGAGGTGGGTGGTCTTGTGCTTTCGTTCGAAGGGATTAGTCCTTTGGAACTCTTCGGTAATCAGGTTGGGGTGGTTGTCCACCTTGGAGGTGTTATTTCTCCTTGTTGTTTTAAGGTCGTATGTCTTTCCGGCGGGGTTTGTGTCATTGGACTTGTTCTACTTTTTCGTCCCTTTATAAGTCGTCCATTTCCTTGTACTATTTTCGGGTGGTTTGGTTTGTTTTCTCCTCCTCTATACCTCAGATGGACTTTTTCTTAAGTTTTATTACTATCATTTTTACTAGGTTTTAGAACTTTTGTTTTACCTCAATGTCTATTTATCGGACCTCTGTTCCTAACTCTTCTATGTTCTTTTCAAATTGTTCCGAGATCTTCTTTATTTTTTCTCAGTCAGTTATTACTTATTATGTTATTGACTCTAGTTTTTGTGAGACCTCCCTTGGTTGTCATCTTATTGACTCCGTCTTCTATCCTATTCACTCCACCTTCTATCTTACCACCTTTATTTACTTCGTCTCTCCTTTTTTCTTTTTTCTTAATTTTATTTACTCCTGTTGGAGTCTCTGGAGACCCTGTTACAATTTACGGGGTTGTAAGCTTAGCATCCTCAGGGTCTTCTGCTGTTTTTCTTTCCGGTACTCTTTTATGAACTCCTCTATTATCGACTTTTGAAGGGATTTTACCCCTTCCTTTCTCGGTGGGTTCAGGTTCTTTGGGTCTCTCAGGGTTTGTCCTATTTGGGTTCCATTTTGTGGGGTTCTATGTATAATTAGTTTAATTACTTCTAGTCTGTGTTTCTTGTTTATAATTTTCGTCGTTCCCTTTTTATTGTTAATTGGGTGTTCCCTTAGGGGTATTCCTATTGTCTACTAGAAAGTTATCTTTGAGAAGTTCGGTCTTCCCTTACCGTCCTGTATGAATTTCACTACTTTCTCTTTTTGGATGTCGGGTCTAATGACATAGGTCGTTCCTAGAGTAAGTTTATACTTCCTCTTTAGTTTTCGAAATGTCTGTTCGTTTTCGTTTTCTTAAGTCGTGGTGGTTTGGTCGAGAGGTTGTTTACGATTTCCTAGAAGAGATTTGTCCTTTGTGTCTTTTCGACATATTTGAGTTTGAGTTTTGTTGTTTCATTTACCGTTGCCCTAGTATGAACAGTTATTAATGGAATTTGCATTTACCCAACTTACGGGGTTGGTTTTCTGTTTCTGACCGACTTACCTATGTTTTCGTTCTGGGGATATATACGACAGATGTTCTCTTGGTGGAGTTTAGACCCCTGTGTATGTCTGACTTTTACTTCCCGACCTTTTTCTAAAGTACGTTTACCTCTGGTTTTCTTTCATCCTCATCGTTATGAGTATAGTCTATTTTATGTGAAACTTTATTTCCGACAATTATCTCTTTTTCTTCCTGTAATGTATTACTAGTTTCCTAGTTAAGTTCTTCTAAATTGTTAACATTTATATATACGTCGGTTGTATCCTCGTGGTGTTATACCATTTACGATTGTTTATACTTTCCCCTTTAATTGTCGTTGTGTTATTATCACCCTCTGAAATTATGAGGTGAATGTGGATACCTATCTAGTTGATTTGTCTTTTAATCGTTCCTTTGTGTTTGAAATTTACTATGTTACTTGGTCAACCTGGATTAACTATAGATACCCTGTAAAGTGGGATTTTGTTACTTAAAGTGGAAAAAGAGTTCACGTGTACCTTGTAAGAGGTCCTATCTAGTGTAGGACCCAGTATTTATATCGGAACCATTTAAAAAAATTTTTCACTTTAGTAGAATTCGTAGAAAAGACTAGTGTTACGTCATTTTAATCTACAGTTGATGTCCCCTTTTTTTTTGATAATTTTTATGTTTGTATACCTTCGATTTGTTGTGTGAAGACTTATTGGTTGTTTAGTGTCTTATTTAGTTTTTCCTTTAGTTTTATATGTATCTTTATTTACTTTTACTTTTGTGTTGTTGGGTTTTGAATACTCTAAATCATTTTCGTCACGATTCCCCTTCAAAGTATCGTTATGTTCGGATGGAGTTCTTTGTCTCCTCTTTAGTTTATTTATTGGATTGAGATGTGGATTTCGTTAGTCTTTTCCTTCTTTACTTCTTGGGGTCCCAATCATCTTCCTTTCTTTAGTGTTTTTAATCCCGTCTTTATTTACGTTTTCTTTGTTTTCTCTGGTATCGTTTTTAGTTGTTTCGATTTTCGACTAAGAAGTTCTTCTATTTATTTTAACTTTTGGTAATCGGTCCGAGTAGTTCTTTGTTTCTCTCTTCTTAGTTTAGTTTTAATCCTTACTTTTACCTCTTTAGTGTTGTCTGTTGTGTCTTTATGTTTCCTAGTATTCTCTGATGATAGTCGTTGATATACGGTTATTTTACCTGTTGCACCTTCTTTACCTGTTTAAGAATCTTTTCATGTTGAAAGGTTTTGACTTGGTCCTTCTTTATCTTTTAGAATTGTCTGAGTTTTGTTCGTGCCTTCAGCTTTGGCATTAGTCTTTAGAAGGTTGTTTGTTTTCGGGTCCTGGTCTACCGAAGTGTCGACTTAAGATGGTGTTTAAATCTCTTCTCGATTGTGGATAGGATGAATTTGAGAAGGTCTTTTAACGTCTCCTTCCATTTGAAGGTTTGAGTAAGATACTCCGGTGGTAGTGGGATTGTGGTTTTGGTCTTTTTTCTACGGTGTTTTTTCCTTTGATACCCGATTAGTGACTTCTTGTATCTACGTTTTTAGGAATTGTTTTAAGATCGTTTTTCTTAGGTTGTTGTATAATTTTTCTAGTATGTAGTACTGGTTCACCCGAAATAGGGTCCCTACGTTCCTAAGAAGTTATAGACGTTTAGTTAGTTACACTATATGGTGTAATTGTTTAAGTTTCTAATTTTTGGTGTACTAATAGAGTTATCTACGTCTCTTTTGGAAACTGTTTTGAGTTGTAGGTAAATAATATTTTTGAGAGGTCTTTCGTCCGTGTCTTCCTTGTATGGAGTTGTATTATTTTCGGTATATACTATTTGGGTGTCGTTTGTAATGGGAGTTACCACTTTTTAACTTTCGTAAAGGGGATTTCAGTCCTCGTTCTGTTCCTACGGGTGAGAGTGGTGACGATAAGTTGTATCAAAACCTTTCAAAACCGGTATCGTTAGTCTGGTCTTTTTCTTTATTTTCTTTAGGTCTACCCTTTTCTTCTTCATTTTGAGAGTGACAAACGTCTACTGCACTAGAAGATGTATCTTTTGGGATTTCTGGGGTGTTCTTTTAATGATCTCGATCAGTTACTTATGTCATTTCAGTGTCCTATATTTTAATTGTGTCTTTAGGGAACGTAAGGATATGTGATTGTTACTCTTTTGTCTTTCTCTTTAATTCCTTTGTTAAGGTAAGTGGTAACGTTACTTTTCTTATTTTATGAATCATTATTTAGATGGACTTCTTTGTTTTCTGGATATATATCTTTTGATATTTTGTGACTACTTTTCTTAGTTTCTCCTGTGATTATCTACCTCTTTATATGGTACAAAGTACCTAACCTTCTTAGTTATATCACTTTTACTCATATGATGGCTTTCGTTAGATATCTAAGTTACGTTAGGGACAGTTCGATGGTTATCATAAAAAGTCTCTCAATCCTATTTATTAAAGTTTAAAACATACATTAATGTTTTTTTGAGTTTATCGGTTTCGATAGAACTCTTTCTTCTTACCTTGACCTCCTTAGTTGGACGAACTGAAGTCCGATATGATGTTTAGTTGTCAGTAGTTCTGTCATACCATGACCGTGTATCTGTCTTTGTATCTATTTACCTTGTTTTATCTTTAGGGTCTCTATTTAGGTGTGTGGATACCTGTGGAATAGAAACTGTTTCCTCCGTTCTTATATGTTACCTCTTTTCTGTTAGAGAAATTGTTCACCACGACCCTTTTGACCAGTTGGTGAACATTTTCTTACTTTGATGTTGTGAAAGATTGTGGTATGTGTTTTTATTTAAGTTTTACCTAATTTCTAGGTTTACATTCTGGTCTTTGATATATTTTGAGGATCTCCTTTAGTATTCGTTTTGTGAGAGACTGTATTTGGTATCGTCCTAAGAGATACTGGGTGGAGGGTCTCATTACCTTTATTTTCGTTTTTATTTGTTTACCCTAGATTAATTTGTATTTTCGAAAACGTGTTACTTCCTTTGATATTCGTTACACTTTTCCGTCAGAAGTCTTACCCTCTTTTATTATCGTTTACTTCGTTGACTGTTTCTTAATTAGAGTTTTTATATGGTCGTTGAGGACGTCGAGTTAAGGTCTTTTTATTTACTGAGTTAGTTTTTCACTCGGTTTCTTGATTTGTCTGTAAAGAGGTTTCTTCTGTATGTCTACCGATTTTTTGCGTACTTTTTTACGAGTTGTAGTGAGTAATAGTCTCTTTACGTTTAGTTTTGATGTTACTTCATGATAGAGTGCGACCAGTCTTACCGACGATAGGTTTTCAGATGTTCGTTATTTACGACCTCTCCCACACCTCTTTTCCCTTAGGAGAATGTGACAACCACCCTTACGTTTGATCATGTCGATGATACCTCTTGTCACACCTCTAAGGAAATTTTTTGACCTTTGTCTTGACGGTATGTTGGGTCGTTAGGGTGACGATCCGTATGTGTGACTCCTTTGGTCTTAACTTTCTCTGTGCACATGGGGTTACAAGTAGCGTCGTGACAAATGTTATCGGTCCTGTACCTTCGTTGGATCTACAGGTAGCCATCTACTTACCCATTCTTTCGACACCATGTATATGTGTTACCTCATAATGAGTCGGTAATTTTTCTTACGTAAAATTAGTCAAGATTACTCCACCTACTTTGACCTCGGATAATATGTCTCACTTCATTTAGTCTTTCTTTTTGTGGTTATGTCATGTAATTGTGTATATATCCCTTAAATCTTTCTGCCATTGCTACTGGGATATACGTTCTGTCCTTTTCTGTGTGTCTACATCTCTTGTCTGACAACCTGAGACACCCTCTTCCGCTCTCACTCTACTAAACTCTCTTATCGTAACTTTGTACATATAATAGTATACATTTTATCTAGCGGTCAGGTCCAAGCTTCGTACTCCGTCCCAGGAGTCCCGACCACGTGACCCTACTGGGACTCCCTACCCTACCCCTCCCTCCACCCACCTTCCCAGTCCTACCCCTTGTGTACATGTGGGTACCGACTAAGAGTACTTACATACCGTTTTTGGTGGTGTTATAACATTTAATTAATCGGAGGTTAATTTTATTTTTATTTGTTTTAGTTTCTTTTCCTTCTTAAAAATTTCGTCATTCTCTTTTTTTTAGAGAGTATGTTCTTTTGGAGGTATTCCGATAGTCACCTAAAGGATCGTCTTTAGAAAGTCCGACCTCTCACACCATACTATATCAGTTTCACGATTTTTTTTTTTTTTGTGTTGTTTTGTGTTTTGGGACACTTGGTTCTTATGAAGTGGGTCAATTCTACAGGAAGTCTTTACTTTCACTCTATTATAGTCGGGGTCAGTTCTAATATAGTTTCGGTTTACGTTACCATGAGAAACTTATATGACTCGTATGGGACCTAGAGTCTCATAATATGCCGAGGGGTTAAAAAAAATTATGGCACCGGTACCTGTTACTATCCCGGTGATTAAGTCTCATCATATATGGGAGATTCGTAAAAGGAGTTACTAGACCTCCCAAAACTTCTATGTCCACGGGTCGAAGGGAGGTCTGAAAGACTTAGTCTTATAAACTTCCATGTGAACTTTTCGGGTGATCTTAAGAATACTTTATTTCTTTTCTTTTTACTCTCGGTGACTAGGTTGTCTACAATTTACTGTGTAGACCCCTGAAAAATGAACCTCCGTAAGACACCACGTTCCTAACCACTAAACCACGGCCCCAGGACAGGGCCACCTAGGTCCCACTAAACTTCCACCCCTGTCTCAGTCGTAGGAACCTCTATTGAATAAATTAATGTCTATCTCTCCCTAATCTTTTAATCGTCTCTTTTTCTCCGACTTATTGAACCAAATGTACCTTATGGTTAGTGGTGGATCCATCCGGCGTCCGCAGAAGGACAAGAGGGTTTCCTCTCCTCCGTGACTCCGGGGGGCCAGGCTAGAATCTTCGGGTCCGTTTTAATCGTCCGAACCACCCATGGGTACGTGGTCTACCCTTAAGCCGGTCTTTTATCATCCTCTCTTTTTCTTCGACTTATTGAACCAAATACACCCTATGGTTATTTTAAGGTTCTGTTCCTTAAACGTGGTAGATGTAACCCGGTGGCCGCGGTGAACTTATAGCCTTCCACGGGGAGGAACCCGAGGAAGAGTGCACCCGAACTTTTGTCCCTGTTCATTCATCTGTACCGCTCGTGGGTGCGAGGTCTACCCTTAAGTCGGTCTTTTTGCCCCTCGTTCTTTCTTACTGTACCCCCTTAGTCAGAAAGACCTTTGACTAGGGTAAAGAAATAAAACCCCAAACGAATATATGGAAAACAATGTGTATCCCTACTTATGTCTCAGTGTACCCCCAGTCGTCAGGACTAGAAATAGTTTTAGTCCACGAAGTGTATTTACATATTTTTTTTTCCAGAATCCCCAAAATGTGGTAGAAGACCGGTACTCTGGACGACTGTAAAATGCTGGGCAAGAAAGACTATTGGTTTTTCGAATAAAAAAGGTTCGCACAAAAAAGAATTTGGTCCGTGGTGGGAGGTTTATTTCAACGTAAGGATATCCCACTCCCTCATCACTCAATATTAGTTCTTTCTTTAAATAAATTGGATCCCAATTGTACTAATTAGACTTTCTAATTATGAATAAAGAGGATATACAATCAATATAAGTAATATTCCCGGCCCTTATACCTCTAAATCGTCGTTTGTAGTCGGGTTGTTTACTTTTAAGAAAGTGGTTATAAGGGAAATTCTAGATAAATCAGAATTCTATCACTATTTCAATGTAAAAATGTATCGTTCCTGTGTCACTAAATATTGTTTCATGTCACTAGATAATGTTTTCTCTTTTAAGTAATTGAGTTTTTCAGATCATACCGATTGGAATTTTGATGATATAAAGGAAAAGATATAAGGTTTATGTAACTAATTATATAAGGGTTCACGGATTCCTATACCTCCGGACCGCCGTTAGTAACTGAGTTGTTACTCTTTTCGGGATACGATTCATTCTCAGAGTTTTATGAGGTTTTGAGAGACACGACAAATACCAACTCTCCATCATTTGTTAGTACACGTATCACCGTCCTCATACCTATTAGACAGTGTGTTCGATCAGACAGTCGTCTCTCCAAACTGGACTCTGTGGCAACAGTGTGGGTCCCGTCCCTTAATCGTCGTTAATAACCGTGTTGTTTACTTTTTTGGGAAGTGGTTATATTAAAGATTGGTTGGGTGATATGATTATTAAAGATTGAAGGGTTTTCTTAAACGGAAATCATTCAGATTTTGTAGAGCACGAAGAGTCCAACCCTCCGGTGTTAGTGTACACCGGCCTGTTTGGATATGTCCGCCCGATCTATTGGAAGTCTCCTTAAGTATTCAACTTTGTGAGAACAGTACGGGTCCTTAAAAATAACTGAACCTCGACGTGTAAATGAGGAAGAGGTTCTCTTGACCACCCCTTGTCTGGGGGTATTTCAGTCTCCACATCCACTTTCGTACTTTGTCATTTCATCTATCTGAGACCAAAACCCCCATCTACGAACCCTTGTCCCCCAAAGGACTCTGAACTAGTACGAAAACGCATACGGTTCGGAGGAAGGAGTACTGGAAACGGTACCCGCCTCAAGGAGTGCGACCGGGGACCGTTAAACCCTCCCTAAGGTCACAACCTTTTAGTTTGTTTAAGAGATTGGTGACTCAATGAATTGTATTGGAGTATTGGACGGTTACCACATGTACTGAAGAACCCTTCCGAAATTCTTCAACGTCAGTTATTAGGTACTACTAAGACGTTTTTGTAATTCTTTGTTTTGTGAGGAACTAACAGTACCTGTAATAGTATTTTTCGGAACTTCTCAAGAGACGAGACAGAGTGTCACGGTGGTAGATGTCGGGACTAGACTCATGAACCTTGTACCTTAAGTGTCCGTTATAGGTAAAACTATATAGACGTGAACGAATAATCTAACTCCTTGGACCGTGATGTTGGTATAGATTTGTAAGTCGTGACTTGTGAGTCGTTTATTGATCTGTCTTTCCTTCTTACATTTACTGATTCCTACACGACTTACTTCGTTTACAGGTCTGTTCCACCTACTTATTCTGATCACCTCAAAGACAGAGTTGAACGGTTGAAGACCATAGTTATGACAACTACCTCGTAATATACTTACATTTGACTGGTAAAGATATCTCCAAATGAGTTTGATCTTGGATGACGTCAGATTGACCTTACGAGAAGAGGGAGAGAAAGAGTACCGATGATAGGATTGATTTTTGTAAAGGTAGAAAGGGTGGTGAGAGTGGGAGGATACCAAGTAGTGGAAGTTCGTATATCGGATAACATAAAAGGTGTCTACCCATCTGGACGAGAAGAAGATACACTGAAACGGTAAGTGGATTCTCTGGATAAATAAAGAGTTGGGGAAGAACTTAAATCCACCCGTGACTCTAACTAAACTGGTTAGTTTACGTACTTTTTACTGTAAAATAGTGACGGTCCTAGTGGGAATTGATAAGATTGAAACACTAAAAACCGTCAGTCTGTGGTACATTTTTCATACTGTTGACGAAACACTCTTTAGACAATTTCATTAGTCTGACCCAGTTTCTACCTCAGTGAGTACAATTTAGTTTACTGCTCTGGGGTGTATCGTTCTTTTTCTCCGGTCCTAGTGGTTCTGTGATCAACACACTCACACCTTCGGTAGAACCTTCATTTGGGAGTTACGGATCGGTAGGGCCGACTATGGTACACCTAGTCTCTACGGACAGGTCGGTTTAGGTGGGGTAAGGATTCGGAACTTTAGTTCCTTTTTTACTTGTGGACAAAATTCCGTGATTCACTTGCTCTCTTCTCATTCTGTAAGTCTTATACGGAGAAACCGTATTTTTAATAAAAACTCGACTCTTAAAAACTCTTTCTCGTCTCATCTTCGAGACTTTTGTTCTGCCTTCAATTTAAAAATTCCCTTTCAATATAAATATTTCCTTTAAAGGTAAACATTCTCAGAGGAGACATGGTCCTTATGTTCCTACTGATTTAGTGTTCTATTAGAACAGTCACCTCTTCCACGGGTGGATATGGAATGTACTGTTTGGAATTGGAATAAATGTAACGAAAAGAACCTTTGGAGGGTATTGACACGGTGGGGGTCGGGGCGGAATAAGGAGTTATCCAGAGAAAATAGAAATCGACTTATACCATAAATTTAACCACCGACCCCGAGTTAAAGGGACCCAGAGAAGACTCATATACACTTTATGTGTTCAATAATTTGATAAATGAAAAGAGAATAATTAGACAAAAAATAATACCACCAGAGTCGGTTCTTGTCTTACCAATCTCCCTTTTATGAAAGGGACAGAATATTCCCCTTATTTTGTGAATTGTGTTGTAAATTTAACGAGTTCATAAATGAATAAATAACAGTTAGAAAGAGGTGATCTTATATTCGAGATTAGTTCGGTACCGGAAAAGACAGAATAAACAGTGACACACGTGTCACAGACTTTATTTCATCCACGACTTATTTATAAACAATTTAATAATAATTTACGTAAAAGAGGGACCTCTGAGACTTCTGAGGGATTATTACATGAAACCGACTATAAGACCAACACGGGTAAGAAGAAAGTAAAAATAATCTTCGTAAGTAGAAAAACTCCTTTATGTACAGTGTGTCTCGGGTCTTTTGTATAACCGTTTCGTCGTAGTAGTATGACTAGTCGACGTTAAAGGTTTTCGTCTTAGTTCTCTCCGTAAAGGAAACCCTGAGGGGGTCGTGAATTAAAAGTTGTATCAAGGGCTCGAGGGTGGTCACAGTGTTTTATTTTATTTTTTTAAAATTTGTAGTAAAGGAGAGACCGGTGACGTTATCGACTACACGTCGGTATGTTTCCTTCACTTGAAGTACACAATTGACCTCTCTGTCATACGGGAAGTTCCTTTTCCTTCTCTGAAATACTCTTTATTGGTCGTTCTTGAATCCAAGTCCGAAATAATATAAAAGTTCCAGGAGTGTCAGGAAGTGAGTAAACTAATAGGGTCGTAACATACCAAAAGAGGTAACTGACCGACTATAACTTTAGACGAGTACAGAAGGAAAAGTATGTTATTTTTGAGATTCTTGAGGTCACGAAAATGTAGAGGATCGTATTCATAATTTTCGGTAAGAGTTATAAACGTTTGAACGTTAACCATGGAGACGAAATCGTATAAATACGTGGTTTAAAAAAAAAAAGTTTTTATGAAAGAGACGAGGATATTCGACGGTTATCGTTATCTGAGGAAAAAAACAGATGTTCATCGATTCTTGGAATTTACCGTTCGTATGGTAACGAAACGGTTTTTTTTCGTTTTAGACAAAGAAGGATTTAAAGTTCTCAAGTAAAAGGGGTTGTGTCGTACCGTTTGTCAGTGTCTGTCTCTATGTGACAGGGTACGAGACGTGCCTAACAACACCCATCTACTTACATGTACAGAATGTATGTTGGTAGTCGGGATCTCTTTTTCTAACTACTACCGTCATTCTTACAATCGTTCGGAAACAAACGGGCAGAGACAAAATATTCAAAAGAAGTACGAAGAGGGAAGGGAGTGTCTCGTAACATTTTTGTAAACCGTGATCCCCAAAACAGTTCCGAAACGTCTAAAAAGGAATATATCTTCAATAAGTACAGAAGAGTATTAAGAGACATTTTAAACGTCGTAAAACCATAAATTCTAAATAAGAAATTCCACATGTCCTATGGGTGATCACCTCTAAGTGTAAAGACCGTACAATCTTAAAAGATGAAGTTATAAACTGTTGACATAAACACTCACAAAAGTCGAGGTAAAGGTTCAAAAAAATTAAATAAATAAAAATTAACTTCCTATTAACGAAATGTCATGATACAACCAAAGATGGTTTGTGGTTGTGTTTAGTTGGTATCCAAGTGGGTATGTAAATAGGTAAAATTTTGTATGGTAGGAGTTAGGTTCCACGTTTGGTAGAATGTATAATTTACTCAAGTTAAACGGGGAAGACGGTTATAGTGGTACTATGGTCGGAAGGATGGTATGGACTCGTTGTGACCGTTGGATTCGTTAGGAGGTATCGAAGGCCGAACCTCCGTTTCTCTCTAAGAGTTCCAACACGAGTTTGTCTTACTTTGATAATTTCTCATTCTATGACCTCGACAAAGACTAACATCTTTCTACTGTCCCAGTTATTGTTCTCTAAGACTGTGACTGAAACGAGTGTTAAAACTTTTCAGGAGAAAAGGAGGAGATTTCATTATAGTAGTGTACTACCAATAATTCTAGTACTGCTTTTGGGTCCTTGTTTCGTTCCGATTCTTAGGTAATCTCAGTCATCACTCGAGTATAAAAGTCATTATTGGGACGTGGGTCGATAGGTCCTAGACAGACCGAACGAGGAAAACTATCGTCTTGAACTGTAGATGTAAAGATATTGTATCCTCTGGTCACAAGTCCAACATAGACGTCAACAACGTCTTTAAAGTGTTTTTCCCCCCCGTTTTAATTTTAACGACTTATTCTTTCCCTTACTAGGATGATTTGGCAATGAGTCTCATTTCTGTGCCGACGTCTTGACTCCTGTCTTCTTTCTTGAAGGTCCCTCTGAATTGTTGGTAGTTCCTAAAATATCCTCCAAAACGTCCCGTCGTCTCCAAGGACTGAGTTCTTGTTTTGTAGTAGTCGAATTTGTACCTTTTCTTCTTGAAATTAGGAAGGTACGACACTTGGATCTTAATTTTTTAAATTCTTTTGGTCCAATCAAATCTACTCTCTATTACGGTAATGGATGTTACTAATGTACTAAAATGGTTGTAGATAGTTATATTGTAACCTTTAATTATGGTAAGGAGGCACGTACACACACGATTCAGTGAAGTGAGAACAGGTTGAGACACGTTGGGCTACCTGACATCGGACGGTCCGAGGAGACAGGTTCCCTAAGAGGTCCGTTCTTATGACATCACCTGATGGTACGGAAGGAGGTCGTGTGGAAGTGAACAATAGTAAGTTCAAATGCATCATATCATTAAGAGTAAGGTAATTTGTCCATGTGAGGGAGAGTCGGTCAGGAAAAATAATAGAAGTATTTCAGTATTCGAAAATTTTAGGGAATGTATAGAGTACAGGTTCCACTCTTCCAATCCATTTATTATAAAGAATCTATGACGACAGGAATGTTCCTCAGAAATATAGATGGTTCTTGAACGACGGAGAGTGGATATTATGAGTGGGACCAAATACTCAGTGTCCACGGTAAAATTGAGGGTATTTAGATGTTTTCTTGTTTCTAGTGTCTAACTTGTAAAAACGGGTAAGGAAAGAGTTACGTGTTCAGATTGACTTCGTGATAGGTAGATGACTACTCCATGTGTTTCTTTATCTACGGTGGATCACAAGTATCCGAGTTCACGTAGGGTTAAGATGAGAAGACTCAGATCAAGGTAAACCCTAATAGGTCTATATCCCTACTGTTTCCATGGGACTACATAATGTGTGTTTCTTTTAAATTGTATAGTACCACGATCAAAAAGGTAATTGATCGACTAAATACAACCCGTTTTGAGGGTCCACAGAACTTAGTCACCGAGAAGTGTTGGAGAATATTCATTGTCCGAGATAAAGTCAAGACTGATTACGTTTCGGTGGATACCTTTAAATTTGAAAAATGTGACTTCAGAACTAAATCTCGTCTTGGGTTAAGGTCTTTCGGTTTGTTGTGAAAGACTCCGATTGGACACTATATATAACTGAGGTGAGACATTTCTTCTTACAAAAGAGGTAATTAATTGTCTGTACCTGAGCTCTGTGTTCATGTGTAATCTAGTAAGATATCCGTTACCTAATAGTATTGTATATCATTCCTTATTCTCTTCATTTCTGTCCCACTGGTATTGAGAACTATAAAAAATTTTCTGGGAATTGTTAAGTAACAATTTTAGTACTTTCGACGAATGTGAAGACAGACTCTCAACCTTTATTTATATTTTTTACAAGAGACCAGAATACATGATCTCCCCCAGACATTTTGAAGAAAAAGTGATCTTGTGTACTGTTAATTTTAGAGAGGGGTTTCTTTTTAATTACCTTTTATGTTGTTGTACACTACGGACGATTTAGAATAAAGGATGGGAGAAACTGAGAAATCTAGTACAAGAGAAGAGGAGTTTATTCAGACTTTTGGATTTCCACCAGTCCAAACACAGGTCATCACATACTCTGTCTGTCGTTATAGGATAGGTCCTTTAGACAGATACTGGGTTCTCTGGACTATAACTAGGACGGAGAACCATGTACTCTGCACCCACTTGTCCTATAACCTGTAACTGAAAGTCTTCATATTTGAGTGTAAACAGAGTACACCTGATTGAGATGTCTTACATTACTTGGGAAACGTAATTGTCACACCTTTCAGATATTTGGGTGTTTCCTCTAAAACACGAAACACATAAAAAAGAGAGGAAGTATCGAAGGACCATACCTTTAACAAGGATTATTAAACGTTGTTCGGGAAGTCGACTGTTGTTCGGTTCGAATAGAACTACATCCAACTCGAAGAGACAGACGGTCCCGATAGGGTGTACAGTTAATTTCAACGAATAATATTCCCAAAAAAACAGGAATAGATGGAACACACCTCCGGTTAGAGAAGTCCATTGACTTCGTCCAAGACAGTAGAGACTTCTGAATTCTCGACGATACGTCAACCGGAGAGGTGTAAAGGACCGAGACTTGAAAGGACCACAGTTAGTGGTCGAGAAGTTCTAGTCCGAAGTCTAGGTCAAGGAGACAGTAAGGTAGAAATTAGGGTAGATCCTAGTTAAGACAGAGAAATTCTTACTCACTCTAAAGTAAAGAGACTTTACTAAATCCATGGTTTACCTGAACTACCGTCTGAACTACCGGAAGGACGGAAGAAGGTAGAAAAAAGGTTCAATTTATCGGGTTTATGAGACATAAGTGAAAAGAGACGGGATAAAAGAAGACGAAAGTAAATTTAGAAGAATATAGGACAGTAAAATGTCACACCTAAGATGTTCAGTCTACGTGAACCCGTGATTTACTTTTAATCTAGTTACACAGTGAAGGTTTACAAAGTAAAGACGTATAGTATGGTATATTGGTCATAGTAGAATGAAACGATTGGGGTCGTCTTTAAACGGTCACGGTCCTCTCGGATGTCCGGTAACACTGAAATGTAAGGAAAGAACGATACGAATCAGTAGTAGGAAATACAGTGCCGGTACCCAAAACGTAGGGTACTGTACGACCTTTTACAGTGTGAGTAAGAGTGTCACAGGAACAGTGACACTTATCCCTTACCCACCGGGAATGGACTATGAACCATATAATAGTTCCTGTATCTCATAGTCTCTATTGAGAAAGTTCGACAATGATAAAACTAAAACACTACAGTTATTAGAATTCCTGGCAAAATAATCTTTCCGATTCCCAAAAGTGTAAATACTGGATAAAGTAAGAGTATCGGAGTGAAACTACATCCGACTTATTTCGTTATATAATAACAGTCGAAAAATGTTTACGTTTTTAATTCCGAGTCTCGTTAATTACTAAACGATAACAGATGGTCATCTTTGCGTTTATTCTTGAGTCTAAAATGTTAAGAAATGGATCCTTAGTAACAAGATATGGTCGCAAAAGGTTAAAACAAGTCACCCTTGAGACTCCCGAAGACCTTCGAATGAGTCTCTGAATGGTGTTCCCTTTCTCCTCCGGTTCATCGGTCCCGAAATCGGGGTCGGGGACGAAACTAGTTTCATCCAGATGTACATAAATAAAATAGTGAACCCAAAGACAAGTTAGAAGTCAAACTTTCTAAAGACGAATCTTTATGTATGTAAGAAACTTTTTCTTGTACTTCCATCATCCCGGTACTTCCCCGGCACTTCCCGGGTACTTCCCGGGTACTTCCGGTACTTCTTTTTTATTCGATTTTTTACTCACTAATCCTCAGTGGCTTACAAGTTGGTTGTGGGGGAGCGTAAAGACAATCCGTCTTCGGGACCAGGGGACTTCCTCCCGTATCGTCGGGTGAGGTCATAAGAACGGACCTCTGAAGGTACCTGTCTCCTTGGACCACCCGTGAATTCACCAATGTCCGTAAAAAGTCTAGGTCGATTCTCCTTCAACTCAACTCTTTGTAAATCAAACCCAATTACCCTATGTAAATCCATCGAGTATCAACAAAGAAGATATCAACTTAATAAGGATCGATAGGGTAAGATCCTTACTGAAGGTCTTTGTGAACATAATGGGAGACTCGGTTCGATATCCCCGGGTCCGGTCTTCAGTATAATTTTATACGGACAGGTATGTCGTGGGTCGTGAATCTTGATACACCCGTTGTCTCCTTTTTCGTTCAGAACTTGACATACCTTGGTTTTCGATCAGACATCTTTTTAAAAGGTCGGTAGTACATTCGTTTTAAGATTCATCTCCTAGGTAAATGGTAGGAGTAGTTTTGTCTTCGAGAGTACATAACCCCTTTTGAGTTATTACGTCTTATATTTTTATATTTACTTGGTATAAAAAAACACCTTCAATACACTTTAACTTAAACGACCGTCAGGATACATACAAAGTTTCCACGTAAGAACCTCGTCATGATGTGTCGTTATGTAAATACATACCAGTATGAATTCGAACCCAAAGGGACCATCCCGAATCGTTATTTGTTAGGTGAACGGTTACATCCTCTGAGTTCAAGCTAGAGACCCAGTCCTTCTAGGGGACCTCTCTCTTTACCGTTGGGTGAGGTCATAAGAACGGACCCTTGGGGTCCCTGTCTTCTCGGACCGCCCGAGGTCAGGTACCCAAACGTTTCTCAGTTTGTACCAAATCGTTGATTTGTTGTCATCGTTATAGATTCGTAGGGTCGATAGTTTGATAGTTCGTTTCAAATTAGTTGGTACAATTTTCTTTGTGACCTAATAGAAGTGTAGGGGATGTGGTTTTTATAATGTTTTAGTAAAGTGTACTTTTTCGTTAGTCTTTGATTAGTCGATTTTACATTTATTTTAACATAATATTTCTATAGTCCGTCAATATTAAATTTTATACTTCAAAAAAGACCTATATCGATATGAACACCGTAAAGAGTCAAAAAAATAAAATATTAAAAAAATTTAAAGAGAAGAGTAAGGTTTGTTTATGGTAGAAACCAGAGTAATACATAAAAAATTAGATGATAAAGAATTTCAAAGGTTTTAACATATTCGAAGACCGGATGATTAGGATCTAAAAGAGTACGACTCTCACTGTAAATTCCACTTAATACGACTCTTCTAAAACATGGAGTGTCGATAAGTTATATTTGTAGAATTTGTGTCATTTCATAAAAGAAGGTACAGGTTTGAAAGATAGACGAACTCTTGAGAGGAAGATACATGGTGAATGTCGTTTTGACTCAGAAGTATTAAATATGATAACGGAAGAAGAAGATCTTTTTCTTCTTAGTACCAAGATTAAAAATAAAAATAGTGGTGGGAAATAAGTCAACTCGTAGTGTTTACTAAATTTTTCATGTCAGTGAGAACGTTTTTATAAGTCTTAGTAACGGTTTACTTTTACTAAGTAAGAAGTGGGTTTTTCTTTTTTTTTTTGGTGTTACGTAATACTTGTTATTTTGGAGACATTCGTATTTTCAGTACTTAGGTAAAGAATTTTTAGATAAAACGGTCTGATAAGTACAGAAATTCCTTCATTATAAGTATATAAAATTCGAAAGTGTACGTATAGTAAATGATTTAAATGTAGTTTATATTATATTACATAGAGGTTGTATCATAGATTCATATTTTCAGTCATAAAAATATATTAACGGGTAAATATAATTTTCGGAGAATATTTTTAGAAAGGGGAAGACTTTATAGAGAAAAAAGGGGTTACTCTTATTATCAGTATTAATATCTCATCATTGTGTACTGTCTATTACAAGGTTAAAATCTTTTAATAGAGAAAGTATCGGAACGTTACTTTGGGAAAAATAGACTGAAACCATAGTCACAGTATATCTTACTCTCATAATAAACCGAAAAGTACCATTTCTCTGTGGATCCTTTCTTAAGTGATTCTGTTTTAACAATATAATCGATTGTGGCTGTTATGAGTTTCTTTTTGTTCTATTAGTTTCTTTTACCAAAATAAGTTCCACTTTGTCGAAAAATTATTAGCATGAAATTCCATAAGGAAATTTAATTTTAGTTTAAAACATCAGTGTCGTGTAACTGAAAAAAGAAGACTATTCAGATCTACAGGTTACTTGTTAGAGTTTTATAAAGAACTGAAACACATTCAGATCTTTATATAGACCAGACAAGTAGTGTACCAAATTTTAAATGAAAGGTTGAGGAGTTTGGTTCAATAGATCTTATAGACTTACTAGTTATTTTTAAGTCATTTTACTCGAGACCGGTCACACAGATGTGGGTCCGATGGTGACATGTTGGAGAATGATCCAGAATGAAACAGATATTTCATCCTTCACTCTCTCACTCAATTTGTTCACACCAAAAAAAAAAAAAAAAAACTTCTGAATAAAAAAACAATCATTGATAGGTAGTGGTACTTATTTAGGTTTAAGTGAAATTAAGAGTGTTATTGGAACCCTTCATCGACAACAGAGGTAAAATTTACTCCTTTGACTCAGAGTCTCTTTCCTCTTGTCCTTCTTTTGAGGGTAAATAATTCTACCGATGTCCGAAACAAACAATGACGTAAATGAGGCAATGTTTTGTCAATCTAGAATTATGACGACGATGACGACGATTCAGTGAAGTCAGCACAGGCTGAGACACGCTGGGGTATCTGCCGTCGGGTGGTCCGAGGGGGCAGGGACCCTAAGAGGTCCGTTCTTGTGATCTCACCCAACGGTAACGGAAGAGGTTACGTACTTTCACTTTTCAATTTCACTTCAGCGAGTCAACACAGACTGAGAATCACTGGGGTACCTGACGTCGGGTGGTCCGAGGAGGTAGATGTCCTAAAAGGTCCGTTCTCATGACCTTACCCCACGGTAACGGAAGTGATGACTTGTCCTTTGAGCCAGAGTCGTTCCGTTTCAGTGTAACGATTATTCACCGTTTAACCCAAAACTTAGTTACGACGGAACTGATGTTCGGAACGTGAGCATAAGTGATGCACTGACGAAGGTAAAGAAAAAAAATTAACACCATTCTTGTGTATTTTACTTGAGACGGAAGTATTGTTTGAAAATTCACGTGTTGTGTCATGAGGATTGACATGTGTCTAACAATATGTCTCCTAGAGATTTTGGGTAGTAGAATGTACTGACTTTGGTTATGGGTAAGTCGTCGTTGATGGGTAAAGAGAGGGAGACCGGGAATTATGTCTGAGAGAGAGGTACTCAAACTGGTAAAATCTATGGAGTATGTTTACCTTAGTACGTCATGGACAGGGAGACACTGACCGAATAAATTGATTCGTATTTCAGGTATTACAGGTAGGCACAATGGTGTTTACCGTCTTAGAGGAAAAAATTCCCACTTATTATAAGGTAACACATTTATATATGGTATCAAAGAAATAGGTAAGTCTAACTGTATAAATTCAATAGAGATATGGAACTAGTAACACTTATTACGACGTCACTTGTACCCTCACGTCTATCGAGAAGTTCTAAGATCGACGTTAATAAAACCTATATTAGGTCTTCATCCTAACGACCTAAAATACGATCAAGAGAAATATTATAAAACTCTTGAAGGTATGACAGAAGGTATTACCAACGTGTAAAAATGTAAGGGTTGTAGTCATGTGTTCCCAAGGCTAAAGAAGTGTAGATATGAACGATAGAAGACGAAAAAAAACTGTCATTGGTAGGACTGTTCATTCTTCACTATAGAGTAACACCAAAACTAAAAGTAATCGATATTATTAATTATACAACTCACAGAAAATGTATAGACAACCAATAATAAACGGAAGAAATCTCTTTACAGATAAATACAGGAAACGAGTAAAAAATTAACCCAACAAACCGAAAAATGATAATTCAACATCCTTAAGTAATAAAAAAATTTAAAAAATAAAAATGAAATAAAATGAAATGTTATGACATAACCAAAACGGTATATAACTGTACTTAGGTGGTGCCCACATGTACTCAAGGGTTAGGACTTGGGGGGAGGGTGGAAGGAGGGGTATTGTAGAGAGACCCAGTAGTAACACGTGGTCGGGGTTCGTACGATATAGGACGTAGCCTGTATCTGATCACTAAACAAAGAATATACTATCATATGTACAAAGTTACGGTAAGAGGGTTTAGTAGGGTGGGAGAGGGAGAGGGAGACTCAGGGTTTCAGACGAGATGTGTAGACACAGAGAAAAGGACAGAACGTATGTCCCAGTAGTAACGGTAGAAAGATTTAAGGTATATATACACAATCATATGACATAACCACAAAAAGAAAGACCGAATGAAGTGAGACAAATTATCCGAGGTCAAAGTAGGTGGAGTGATCTTGACTAAGTTTACATAA
Organism: Capra ibex; assembly: GCA_006410555.1. Taxonomy (NCBI): domain Eukaryota; kingdom Metazoa; phylum Chordata; class Mammalia; order Artiodactyla; family Bovidae; genus Capra; species Capra ibex. The sequence continues at coordinate 87,103,182 of SJYO01016970.1, forward strand.
GAAAAATTACCGACTCATTATGAGGTAACACATATACATGGTGTCGAAAGAATAGGTAAGTAGACGACTACCTGTAGATCCAACAAAGGTGTAGGACCGATAATATTTGTCACGACACTACTTGTAACCCCATGTACACAGAGAAAGTTAAGACCAAAGGAGCTACAAATACGGATCGTCACCCTAACGACCCAGTATTCCGTCAAGATAAACGTTAAAAAATTCCTTAGAGGTGTGACAAGAGGTATCACCAACATGATCAAACTTAAGGGTGGTTGTCACATCCTCCCAAGGGAAAAGAGGTGTGGGAGAGGTCGTAAATAACGAACGTCTGAAAACCTAGCGTCGGTAAGACTGACCACACTTCACCATGGAGTAACACCAAAACTAAACGTAAAGAGATTATTACTCACTACACCTCATAGAAAAGTACACAAACAATCGGTAGGCATACAGAAGAAACCTCTTTACAGATAAATCAAGAAACCGGGTAAAAAACTAACCCAGCAAATAAAAAGACCTTAACTCGACGTCCTCAACGAACATATAAAAAGTCTAATCAACAAACAGTCAACGAAGTAAACGATAATAAAAGAGGGTAAGACTTCTGACGGAAAAGTGGAACGAATATAAAAGGAAACAACATGTCTTCGAAAATTAAAATTAATCTAGGGTAAACAAATAAAAACGAAAATAAAGGTCTTAAGACCCTCCACCTAGTATCTCCTAGGNAACATATAAAAAGTCTAATCAACAAACAGTCAACGAAGTAAACGATAGTAAAAGAGGGTAAGACTTCTGACGGAAAAGTGGAACGAATATAAAAGGAAACAACACGTCTTCGAAAATTAAAATTAATCTAGGGTAAACAAATAAAAACGAAAATAAAGGTCTTAAGACCCTCCACCTAGTATCTCCTAGGACGACACTAAATACAGACTCTCACAAAACGGATACAAGAGGAGATCCTCAAAATATCAAAGACCAGAATGTAAATCTAGAAATTAGGTAAAACTCAAATAAAAACACACGCCACAATCTTTCACTAGATCAAAGTAAGAAAATGTTCACCAACTGGTCAAAAGGGTCGTGGTGAACAATTTCTCTAACAGAAATGAGGTAACATATAAGAACGGAGGAAACGGTTTCTACTCCACAGGTATACACACATCTAAATAGAGACCCGAAAGATAAAACAAGGTAACTAGATATACAGACAGAAATACGGTCATGGTATGACAGAACTACTGACACCGAAACATCATCTCGGACTTCAGTCCGTTCAACTAAGGAGGTCAAGGTAAGAAGAAGGAGTTCTAACGAAACCGATAAGCTCCAAAAAACATAAAGGTATGTTTAGAACTTTAATAAACAAGATCAAGACACTTTTTACACCGACCATCGAACTATCCCTAACGTAACTTAAACATTTAACGAAACCCATCATATGAGTAAAAGTGATATAACTAAGAAGGCTAGGTACTTGTACCATATAAAGAGGTAGATAATCACAGGAGAAACTAAAGAAAGTAGTCACAAAATATCAAAAGATATATATCCAGAAATCAAAGAAATCCATCTATATAAGGATTCATAAAATAAGAAAAGCAACGTTACCACTTACCTTAACAAAGGAATTAAAGAAAAAGATGAAAGAGTAATAAGCACATATCCTTACGTTCCCTAAAGACACACAACTAAAATATAGGACGTTGAAATGATATAAGTAACTAATCGAGATCATTAAAAGACCACCTCAGAAATCCCAAAAGGTACATCTCCTAGTACAGTAGACGTTTGTCACTCTCAAAATGAAGAAGAAAAGGTTAAACCTAAGGAAAATAAAGAAAAAGACGAGACTAACGACACCGGTTTTGAAGGTCTTGATACAACTTATCATCGCCACTTTCACCTGTGGGAACAGAACAAGGACTGAAATCCCCTTTACGAAAGTTAAAAAGTGGTAACTCCTATTACAAACGACACCCAAACAGTATATATCGAAAATAATACAACTCCATACAAGGAAGATAAGGACGAAAGACCTCTCAAAAATAGTATTTACCTACAACTTAAAACAGTTTCCGGAAGAGACGTAGATAACTCTATTAGTATACCAAAAATAAAAAGTTAAACAATTACACCACTTAATGTAACTAACTAAACGCCTATAACTTCTTAGGAACGTAGGGACCCTATTTCGGGTGAACCAGTACCACATACTAGAAAAATTACACAACAACCTAAGACTAACGATCTTAAAACAACTCCTAAAAACGTAGATACAAGTAGTCACTATAACCGGACATCAAAAGAAAAAAACACTGTAGAAACAGTCCAAAACCATAATCCCACTACCACCGGAGTATCTTACTCAAACCTTCAAATGGAAGGAGACGTTAAAAGACCTTCTCAAACTCCTCCTATCCACAATCGAGAAGAGCTTTAAAAACCATCTTAAGTCGACACTTCGGCAGACCTGGACCCGAAAACAAACGACCTTCTAAAGACTAATGTCAAAGTTAAAGGCACGAACACTACCCAGACAATTCTAAAAGATAAAGAAGGACCAAGTCAAAACCTTTTAACATGAAAAGATTCTTAAACAGGTAAAGAAGGTGCAACAGGTAAAATAACCGTATGTTGACGACTATCATCAGAGAATACTAGGAAACATAAAGACACAACAGACAACACTAGAGAGGTAAAAGTAAAGATTAAAATAACTAAACTAAAAAGAGAGAAACGAAGAACTACTCAGACCGATTACCAAACAGTTAAAATAAATAGGAAAGTTTCTTGGTCGAAAACCGAAACAACTAAAAACGATACCAGAGAAAACAAAGAAAACGTAAATAAAGACGGGATTAAAAATTCTAAAGAAAGGAAGATGATTGAGACCCCAAGAGGTTAAGAAGGAAAAGATCAACGAAATCAACATCTCAATCCAATAAATAAACTGAAAAAAGAACAAAGAACTCCATACGGACATAACGATACTTGAAAGGAGAATCGTGACGAAAATATCACAGGGTGTCCAAAACCCAACAACACAAAAGTAAAAGTAATCAAAGATACGTATAAAACTAAAGAAAAAACTAAAGAAAACACTAAACAACCAATAAGTCTTCGCACAACAAGTCGGAGGTATACAACCCTAAAAATTATCAAAAAAAGGACATTAACTCTAGATTAGAATTACGTAATACCAGTCTTTTCTACGAACCTTACTAAAGCTATAAAAATTAAATAGTTCCAATCTAAATACCGGGTCCTACACTAAGTAGGGCCTCTTCCAAGGCACTCGTGAACTCTTTTTCCACTTTAAGTAACAAAACCCCACTTTACAGGATATCTATAGTTAATCCAGATTGACCAGATAACATAGTAAATTTCAAACACAAAGAAACAATTAAAAAACAAATCAATTAGACGGGTATCCACACTCACCCCATAATTTCAGAGGGTGATAATAACACAATAACAATTAAAGGGGAAGTATGAACAATCGTAAACAGAATGTATAACGCCACGAGGATACAGCCCACGTATATATAAATATTAACAATAAAGAAGAAGAACCTAACTAGGAAACTAGTAATACATCACCGGAAGAAACAAAGAAAAGTGTCGGAAACAAAATTCCAGATAAAATAGCCTATACTCATAACGGTGAGAACGAAATAAAACCAGAGATAAACGCACCTTATAGAAAAAGGTCAGGAAGTGAAAGTCAGACATACACAGGGAACAAAACTCCACCCAGAGAACATTCGTCGTATATCTCCTCAGAACAAAAACATAGGTAAGTCGTTCGGAAACGGAAAACCAACCCCGTAAGTTGGGTAAATGCAAATTCCATTAATAACTATTCATACTAGGGCAATGGTAAATGAAATAACAAAACCCAAGTCCAAGTATGTGGGAAAAACACAAAGGACAGATCTCTTATAGGAAATCTTAAACAACCTCTCGACCAAACCACCACGACTTAAGAGAGTCGAAAACGAACAGACATTTCGAAAACTAAAGAGGAAGCATAAACTTACTCTAGGAACGACCCATGTCATTAGACCCGACATCCAATAACAGAAAGTAGTGAAATTCATACAGAACGGTAAGGGAGGACCGGACTTCTCAAAGATAACTTTCTAGTCGACAATAGGAATACCCTTAGGGGAACACACAATAAACAACAAAAAGGGAACGACGAAAATTATAAACAAGAAACACAAACTAGAAACAATTAAACTAATTATACACAGAACCCCACAAAGTGGAACCCAAATAGGACAAACCTTGAGAGACACAAAGAACCTGAACCCACCGAGAAAGGAAGGGGTAAAATCCCTTCAAAAGTTGATAATAGAGGAGTTCCTAAAAGAGTACCAGAAAGAAAAACAGAAGAAGAAGACCCTGAGGATATTAAGCTTGCAACCTCGTAAAGTACAACAGGACCTCCAGAGACTCTAACAGGAGCAAAGAAAATTAAGTAAAAAGAAAAAAGAGAGACTAAGTAAATAAAGATAGTAAGATAGAAGATAAAGTGATTAGGATAGAAGACGGAGGCAATAAGATGATAAACAACGGAGGTCTCACAAAGACTAGAGTAAATAACGTAATAAGTAATATATAACTGAGAAAAAATAAAGAAGGTCCAGGAACAATTCGGAAAGAACGTAGAAGAGTTAGAAACAGAGGTCCGATAAATAGACACTAAGGTAAAACTAAAGTTCTAAAACCTAGTAAAAGTGATAGTTATAAACCTTAAGAAAGAGTCCATCTAAGGGATAGATAAGGAGAAAACAAACCAAACCACCTGTAAAGAGGACAAGGAAATGGACGACTCATAAGGAGACAGAGAAGTAGAACCAATATAACGACGCAAACCCCACCGGAAAGATATAAGACCCTTAAACACCTCAAAAGAAATAATACCTCGAAGGAGTGACACCCACCCTAACATAGTCACCGAACAGTTCCAAAGGACCAATCCCTCCGAACACAACCTAGACCACCCACCTTGACCCAAAGAAGAGAGACCTCACGTCACCTCACTGGTTATAACCCCATACTCTGCGGTTACCAAAACCTCATTGAAACTCGACGGACATATAACTTCGAGTCCCCACACAAGGACACAACGACCTCTTAGACACACCATACAGAACGAGACCTTGAAAAACCGGGAACCCACCTCCGAACCAAAGTCACATCCATACCTCCACAAACTACTCGAGGATAACGAATTACAAAGGACTTAAGTCCTCAAGAGACTACAAGAGTCCGAAACCTGAATTCGGAGGACGAAGACCAAAAGTCAAAATAAAAATGTCATCGGAGATCTGAAGAGGTAGATATGTCATGGCTATTATTTTGTAGATCCAATTTCTACTTTTCAAAGAGGTGTAACTCCCTGTGGGTCTCTCCAAGTGACTCAATGTACCTCTTCTCTTCTCCCTCCCTCATTAATCTCCACTGACCTTACTCTACGCCACTCTAGTTTTCTCCTCTCTCGTTCGATCGGTCATTAGTGAAGGAATACACGCGAGGTATCAGACCTGGCGAGTCTCCATAAGTGCTTCAATATGTCCCTTCTCCTCTCCCTCCTTCATCTGTCTCCACCGGTCCTCCTATTTTCTCCCTTTACTTTTCCTCTCTCTGTTTAGGTCGGTCATTGGTCAAGGAATCCACAAGAGGTGGTAGACCTTGTGTGTCTCTAAGTGTCTCAACCTAAGTGTCTCTTCTCTTCCCCCTCCCTTCTCTGTCTCCGGTGCACCACCTCTTTTTCCTCTCAGGTTTCCTCCTCTCTCACCAGTTCGGTCATTAGAGCGAGAGTCTATTTTAACCCATCACTTCAAACCCAAAGATTTACATGTTTTAACTGTTGTTTTTGGTTTTTGGTTTCTAATTTTTAGATCTCATCTCCAACCTAAAAGTTTTTATGTTATAATTTCTTTTCTTCTTCCTTTTTCCTTTTTTTTCTTTTTTTATTTTTGTTTCGGTGTTCTTAATAATTTTTTGTGGTTGTTGTTGGTGTGTTTCAGATATATACCACAAACGAAATTTTTTATCTCAGAAAAAAAAAAACTTTTCATTATCATCCAATATCTTTATTTTTAATCTCCTCTTTATCTTCTGAATTGTTAAAAATTTTCAATCTTTTTTTTCACTTCTTTTTCTTTTCTTCTTCTTTCTTGGGGTATTGTCGTAGTTGTTTTTTGTTGTTGTTGTTGTTTTTTTTTTTTTGTCTTTTTTTTTTTTTTTTTTCCTTACTAACATTTTTATCATTTCTATATAGACCGGGAAAGAGACCACAACACCCGTCACACCCCAGTGAAGGTTCCGTCAAGGGAGACAAATTGAAGAAGACAAACGACCAGAGAAGTCACAGACTAAAGACAGGACTGTGTCCCCCCGCCACCACCTGTGAAATAAATAAATAAAAAAAAATCCGAGTGAACAAGTCAACGTGACACCCCTCCCTCCCTACGATGTTTGTTTATCGTGACAGCACACGAGCGTCACAGAGTCGGGGCGACCCGGACAGGGACGAACGCCGCGTGTTTGGTGAGGCCGAGATGCTACGAGTCGGTCCTTGGCAGACTCCGGTCGAGATCCGACGTACGTGGAGGGGCCAGATTCGGCGAGTCCAAACCGCGAGTCCATCGGGAGTCTCCGTGTCTAAGCCAACTCTGACGCAAGACACAGGAAGGGTCCAGACTCATCGAGTCCTCAAACCACCCGCGCCAACGACGCTGAACAGCGGAAAGGACAGAGACGACGAGTCAGAAGACCCACATGGTGACCGCGGGGAACACTCCGTCTGCCACTGACAGGTCGTGGGGATCTTCAGAATCGTTTCTTCGGACGAACGTCAAACCATCCATTTCAGAGAGGCCCCGACGCTAACGGGGGAAGGTCGGGAATGCCGAGACCGACGGACAGGGGCCACCCCCTACCAGACGTCGGCCGATAAAGGTAAGGCAAGAAACAAGACACACGCCAGGACCGTCACATAATACAAGCTCGAAAATCGTACCATCAATAGGGTGTCAGACCAAACGATCGGGTGCAATCAAGTAAGACCAATACGCACCCCACAAGACGGGCTAAGAATGTTTCGTGACGTCGGGCACGGAGGGCACGGAGGGACGGGACGGGGGTGAGCGATCACCGCCTACGTCCGCAGACGCGACGAAAAGACGACCCCCTCAAAGACAACCCGAACATTAGACAACCAAAATTAATAAATAAATAAAAAGGAAGGACAATACAACGGGAGACACGAAGGTTCCGAGCGGCGTCTGAGCCGTCCCTCTCACAAAGGACCACAAACCTTTGGAGAGAGGAATTTTAAGGGAAGGACCCTGTCTGAAGGGAAGGGCCCTGTCTCGAGGGAGGAGTGGAGGAAACAGAGAAAAAAGCAGAAAATATAAAAAAGGATGGACAAAAACTTCTGTTACTAGATGAAAAGACCCACGGACTACAGGAGACGGTCGGATGTCTTCAACAAAACACCTCAAACAAGTCGCAACTTTACAAGAAAACTCCTTAAACACTCCCTCTTTCGCCAGAGGGGCAGGATAAGGAGACGGTAGAATCCTGGAGGGGAGTAACATATAAAAATTATAATTAGGAAATAGTTATATACCAAATATTTATAAAAGAGGGTAGTCACAGAAAAGTGAGACAACTGATAAAGGAAACGACACATCTTCTAAAAAAGTAAACGACAGTAGGGTGAACAGATGAAAACAACGGACACGAAAACCATAATATAGGTTTTTTTGTCATGGTTCTGGTTACAGTACTTCGAAGAGGTGATACAAAAGAAGGTCCTTAGAATGTCAAAGTCCAGTATGTGAATTTAGAAATTAGATAACACTCAACTAAAAAAATATACCACGTTCTATTCCCGGGTTGAAGTAAGAAAGTGTACACATATAGGTTAAAAAGATTATAGTAACGACTTTTGTGGTAGAAAAGGTGTAACACATAAGAACCATGGGAATAGTTTCTAATCAACTGACATATGTGTACCAAATAAAGACCAGAGAGATAGGTTATAAGAAAGTCCTATTTTTGAGAGATATTGAATATATATCTTATTTAGGATTATCCATATTTTGAGTCTATACTTTTCAGGTGTCGTTTGTAGTATGAGTTACCGTTTTTGACTTTCGAAAGGGATTTTCTAGTCTTTGTTTCCGTTCCTACCGGTGAGAACGATGAGGTTAACTTGTGTTACGACTTCAGGATCGGTCTCGTTAATCCGTTTATTTTCTATAAATTTATCCTTTCCTTCTTCATTTAAATAAAGACAAACGTCTATTACACTGTAATATACATCTTTTGAGATTTCTACAGTTTATTTTACCAATCTTGTTATTTGTTTAAGTTTTTTTTAACATTCTATGTTTTAGTTGTAAGTCTTCAGTCGACGTAAAATATATGGTTTTTATTCGATAGGTTTATCCTTTATTTTTTGTTAAAGTAAATATTAACTTTGTTTTCTTATTTTGTGAACCTTATTTGTTAATTCTACTTTCTGAACATGTTACTTTTGATGTTTTGGAACTTTTTCTGTGTTTATTTACGTGTCTGTAGGTCGCAAGTACAAGACCTTCTGAATTATAACAATTTTACAGCATGATGAGTTTCACTGGTTGTCTAAGTTACTTTAAGTTTTTTTAGGGTTACCATAAAAGTGTCTTGATCTCTTCCGTTAGGACTTTAAGTATACCTTGGTACCTTCTGGGACTCATCGGTTTCGTTAGAATTGTTTCTTCTTTTTTGACCTCAGTAGTGTGACTACTAACAAGTTTTATATAGTGTTTCAATGTTATTGATTTTGTTATACTATGATCGTAATATTGTCGGAGAACTTAGTTAAAAAGAGAGTCGAGAGAAGGTCAATCTATTAACCTGACTATTTTCACTGACTTAACGGATCGGTGGTTTCTATAAAGTTACAAGGGGAGTTTATCGAGGTTAAACTGAACACTCCAGTATAACTGGTCCCACAAAGGTAGTCGGGATTTCGTTCAGCCCTCTTTCTTTTAATGATTATCCGAAGTTCTTGTAAGTTGAAGACTACCGGGTCTCTTTAGTATTCATAGCAAATCCTCGTTCCTATTCTTATGTGTTTAATATTCTTATTAATTAGAAATTGTTATAGTGATGACGCTCAGAATTTTTTACAAAGAATATTCTTATTAATTAGAAATTGTTATAGTACTGACACTCAGAATTTGTGTATTTAGACCTATTTTACTTTTCCCTCACGTATAATTGTAGTCAAGTCAAGTCAAGTCAGCGAGTCAGCATAGGTTGAGGAACACTGCGGTACTTGACGTCGTGAGGTCCGGAGGGACAGATGGTGGTTGAGGGCCTCAAGTGAGATTGAGTGCAGGTATTTCAACCACTAGGGTAGGTCGGTAGAGTAGGAGACAACAGAGGAAGAGGAGGACAGGGGTATGTAGTTGTACAAGATTAATCGTCAGAGTGACTTACTTGACTAAGTAGGTATGATCCTTAATATAGTAAAAGGTTTAGTTCTTTTAAAAAGTTGAAAAGGTCCTTTATCATAACGAAATTTTGTGGTTCTATACGGTACAGAAGAAAACTTCTAGCTCGTCTCAGTGACCATCGGAGTTTAGTACCTGGTCCATGGACGGGTCGGGTGAAGTATCTAGTCTATAGATTTGTCGGGTTTGTTGGAACCGGATGGTGTCGGAGAAGAGACCCGTCTTTTTAATCCAATTTAAAGTGATAGTTATCAAATGATTTTTTTGCTTGTTGGTTCAAAGACTTTTAATCGGTTTTCTCGGTAACTTGTCTTAACTTTTCATATAATAACCGGGGTTCTTATTTTTGTATTTCATTCGGTTTTTCTAATGAACTCTATACTCATTAAATCTCTCTCTTAATAATGTGGTTTGGATGCTGTTTACATGTTCGTCTGTTTGACTTATAAGATGAATATTAGTTTTGTACTCTTAAATAGTTTTGGTCTGTGAGAAACTGATGACTCGAACCGGACTTACTAATTTACAAGGAGGAGAAACCCTCCTCTCTCGGCGAGGACAAAGTGATATCGTACTTTACATTACATTGTTCCTGAATTAATTCTCCACTTGTAGTAAGGAGGGTCTACTTAGACGTAATACCCTCATGTATTTCTCCAAACAGTGTACAGTAATAGAGTATCAGACACCCGTTTAAAGAATTTATAATTAAACGAGAATTAACGTTCTTACTTGTGGTTCAACTTTCAGGATTCTGTCTCTTTATTTTAAGACGTAAAAAACACGGATAAACTAATATTATAGTATGGTAATTGTGGACGGTGTCGTAGACAAACTGTTATTGCTTTATGGGTCCAAACGAGAAACATAAAAAGGACCATCAAAGTCGACGAGGGATTCGGTATTTTGGTCTTTATTTAGTCAAATTTTCTATTCAAACTCCAAAACTTTCTCTTCTCTTTCCTTGGTTACTCTAACACTTCGTTTCTATATTTCCTGTTTCGTTCGTTAGTTTTCGACTTAGGATCTACTTTACTCCCAGACCCCTCGGAAAGTAAAGATCCATTGGTTAAGTTAGACAGTGACTATACAGGGGCAATACAAAAACGACCTTTAACGGTGGTAGACTGTCTATGGACCACCTACAATTTTAAGACAACAGAGTAGATGAAGAACCCTTTTGGGCTCGGTTAAAAGGGAAGAATCGCGTTGGTAATATCATCAGAAAAGGATCTCAAGGGAATCGTCTAGACTATGGAACTGAGTTCCTTTTTGATGATGTCTATATTACACATTGATGGGAGTAGTATATCCTTTACACGAGAAAGGTGATCTCTCGACAATATAAGATAATATTAAAAGAATGAGGGGATTCTTAACATAGTTTTTACGGACGAAGGAACTGTTTTCGTTTGGTATACCTAAGGGAAAGTGAAGAGAAGAATGAGTTTAATTAAATATGAGAGATTTTACCCTACGTAAAATGTCCTGGGGGATCCCGACAACACCTTTTATTTTGGTGTTGTCTTAGATTTGATTCTGGGACCAACTAAACGATTTTGGATGGTAAGATCAAGGAAATTGTGTCGTTTTAATATCTTAAAGAGAATAAGTATCGGTGTCAGATACTGGGTGAATGTATTTATTTAATATTGTGTGTTTCTTACACTTTCCCTCTTAAAATACTATTAGTCCCTTCTCTTTATATATCGTAAATTTTTTCATGCTGTCAACTACAATCGTTTGAAAATGAGTTTCCGAGAAGGTTTTCTCAAGTATTAAGAGGTTATTTCACAGTCCCGAGATTGTTAAAACAAGGAGATTCTCCAATACAATGTACTGTTGAACGGATAATACCTCCGACTAAAGAAGTAGTCGTGAGTGGCAGTCTGTGACTTCCAGTGACTTACTGACTTTAGTGACTTCATCAGGTCTTGAGTTTCGGTAGGGTCCCGAGTGTCCGGACTTCTAGGGTCCTGGTTTGGACGATCTACGACTCTGGGTACTGAGTCGTACATTGTTGTGAACTCTCGAGAAAAGGGAAGGGTCAGAGTGAGTTGACCATCCTAATCGTAAAGAAGTCAAGTCAAGTGAAGTCAAGTCAGCGAGTCAGCACAGACTGAGAAACGCTGAGGTACTTAGCGTCGTGCGTTCCGGAGGAACAAGTAGTGGTAGTGAGTCTCAAGTGAGTCTGATTGCAGGTAGCTCAGGCACTACGGTAGGTCGGTAGAGTAGGAGCCAGCAGGGGAAGAGGAGGACGGGGGTTAGGGAGGGTCTTAGTCTCAGAAAAGGTTACTCAGTTGAGAAGTGTATTGTACCGGTTTCATGACCTCGAAGTCGAAATCGTAGTAAGGAAGGTTTCTTTAGGGTCCCAACTAGAGGAAGTCTTACCTGACCAACCTAGAGGAACGTCAGGTTCCCTGAGAGTTCTCAGAAGAGGTTGTGGTGTCAAGTTTTCATAGTTAAGACGTCACGAGTCAGAAGAAGTGTCAGGTTGAGAGTGTAGGTATGTACTGGTGTCCTCTTTGGTATCGGAACTGATCTGCCTGGAATCAGCCGTTTCATTACAGAGACGAAAACTTATATGATAGATCCAACCAGTACTGAAAAGAAGGTTCCTCATTCGCAGAAAATTAAAGTAACGACGTTAGTGGTAGACGTCACTAAAACCTCGGGTTTTTTTAGTTCAGACTGTGACAAAGGTGACAAAGGGATAGATAAAGGGTACTTCACTACCCTGGTCTACGGTACTAGAAGTAAAAGACTTACAACTCGAAATTCGGTTGAAAAAGCGAGAGGTGAAAGTGAAAGTAATCCTCCGAAAAATCAAGGAGAAGTGTAAGACGGTATTCCCACCACAGTAGACGTATAGACTCCAATAACTATAAAGAAGACCGTTAGAACTAAGGTCGAACACAAAGAAGGTCAGGTCGCAATGAGTACTACATGATTATATGTCGGAACTTTATGAGGAAAAGGATAAACCTTGGTCAGACAACAAGGTACAGGTCAAGATTGACAACGAAGGACTGGACGTATGTCCGAAGAGTTCTCCGTCCAATCCACCAGACCATAAAGGTAGAGAACTTCTTAAAAGGTGTCAAATGACACTAGGTGTGTCAGTTTCCGAAACCGTATCAATTATTTGGTCTTTATCTACAAAAAGACCCTGAGAGAACGAAAAAGGTACTAGGTCGTCTACAACCGTTAAACTAGAGACCAAGGAGACGGAAAAGATTTTGGTCGAACTTGTAGACCTTCAAGTGTCAAGTACATAACGACTTCGGACCGAACCTCTTAAAACTCGTAATGAAATGATCGTACACTCTACTCACTGTAACACACCATCAAACTTGTAAGAAACCGTAAAGGAAAGAAACCCTAACCTTACTTTTGCCTGGAAAAGGTCAGGACACCGGTGACGACTCAAAAGGTTTAAACGACCGTATAACTCACGTCGTGAAAGTGTCGTAGTAGAAAGTCCTAAACTTTGTCGAGTTAACCTTAAGGTAGTGGAGGTGATCGAAACAAGTATCACTACGAAAGATTCCGGGTGAACCGAAGTGAAAGGTTCTACAGACCGAGATCTAATCACTAGTGTAGTAGTACTAATAGATCCAGTACTTCTAGAAAAATCATGTCAAGAAGGTACATAAGAACGGTGGAGAAGAATTATAGAAGACGAAGACAATCCAGGTATGGTAAAGACAGGAAATAGCTCGGGTAGAAACGTACTTTACAAGGGAACAATAGAGATTAAAAGAACTTCTCTAGAGATCAGAAAGGGTACGACAACAAAAGGAGATAAAGAGACGTAACTAGCGACTTCTTCCGAAAGAATAGAGAAGAACGATAAGAAACCTTGAGACGTTAGTCTATGAATATAGAAAGGAAAAGAGGAAACGAAAAACGGAGAGAAGAAAAGTGTCGATAAACATTCCGGAGGGGTCTGTCGATAAAACGAAAAAACGTAAAGAAAAGGTACCCCTACCAGAACTAGGGACAGAGGACATGTTACAGTACTTGGAGTAAGGTATCAAGTAGTCCGTGAGATAGATAGTCTAGATCCGGGAATTTAGATAAAGAGTGAAGGTGACATATTAGTATTCCCTAAACTAAATCCAGTATGGACTTACCAGATCGCCAAAAGGGATGAAAGAAGTTAAAGTCAGACTTAAACCATTATTCCTCAAGTACTAGACTCGGTGTCAGTCGAGGACCAGAACAAAAACAACTGACATATCTCGAAGAGGTAGAAACCGACGTATCTTATATTAGTTAGACTAAAGCCACAACTAGTAGACCACTACAGGTACACATCTCAGAAGAGAACACAACAACCTTCTCCCACAAACGATACTGGTCACGTAAAAGAACCGTTTTGAGATAATCAGAAACGGGACGGAGTAAGGCGTAAGGTTCCAGTTTAAACGGACAATGAGGTCCACAAAGAACTGAAGGATGACAACGTAAGGTCAGGGGATATTACTTTTCCTGTAGAAAAAACCCACAATTAAGATTTTCCAGAACATCAAGAAGTATTTTGGCAAGTCGAAGAAGTCGTAATGACCAACCCCGTATCTGAACCTATTAACACTATAACTTACGAAACGGAACCTCTGCTTGTCTCTAGTAAGACAGCAAAAACTCTAACGTAGGTTCATGACGTAAAACCTGAGAAAACAACTGGTACTACCGATGAGGTAAAGAAGACTCCCTAAGGACGGGTGTCATCATCTATATTACCAGTAGACTCAATTTGAGTGGGTAAGGACATGTAAAATCAAACGACTAAGGATCTTACGGCTGCAAGTAGGAACGGTAGACAACAAACTGGTAAAGGTTAAACGGAACTAAGTACCTGGACTGTAAGGTCCAAGGATACGTTATAACGAGAAATATTGTAGCCTAGAACGAAGATAGTGGACAGTGTAGGTGTTGACGTATACAAAAATTGAAACCGAGGTAGGGAAGCAAGAAAGACCTCTATAAAGAGGTGACTAGAGGTCATCGTATAACCGTTACCACCGCCATTCCTCTACGGGAGCAGGTTCCATTCCTCGTCACCGACACGAAACGACCTCGTCGACACTTCTCTATGGGGTGTGGGTTCCATTCTCTTTGGGTTCATTCTACCATCCATAACGTTCTCCCGTAGTCTCCCGTCTGTGTGACTTTGGTGTGAGTGTCTTTTGATCAGTTAGATTAGTGTGATCCTGGTGTCGGAATAGATTGAGTTACTTCGGTTCGGTTCGGACGTCTCGTTGGGTTCTACCCGTCCAGTACCACCTCTCCAGACTGTCTCGCACCAGGTGACCTCTTCCCTTACCGTTCGGTGAAGTCATAAGAACGGAACTCTTGGGGTACTTGTCATACTTTTCCGTTTTACTATCGTAAAGAATATTTAGATTTTTGTACCCAAGTCAAATCAGGATTCGGTGACCAAGACGGGACAAGTTTCCCACATTTAACTGGGGAATTGGGTGTGGGAAGTATGTTAATAGGTCAGGTCGAGGTTTGTCTCAATCTTTAGTCAGGTTTGCGGATAGTTAAGACATTCCTTTGATTCTTGAGGAATGTGAAGAATCCTCACGGAGAAGGACTCCATACACCCAAACGTGGACACTCTTCTTGTTCTTGAGGTACAGAAAAAGAACATAGAGTTACTTACTTCTGGAATAAGTCCTCTACACCTCTTTTTCATTACGATGGTTGTCCCGACGGTCTCCATCCATAATACAAGTATAACTCTCCTCGTGTCACCTCAGGTTGGACAGTACGTTTGGTGGGAGTTTGGTGTAGACCTAAGTTCTGTTTCTACACGTCGTTGTTACTGCTCAACAGAGACATTGTCCTTTTGGACGAATGACCCGAAGGATGGTGGTACACAGTCTTTGCTCCGTCTCACCGACCGAGACACCCTTCGAACGATAGAACACGGCCATGATGGAGAGAAGCTTTTGATATGGGGACACGCGGAGAGGAAATGATAGGTGTGTTTCGTGAAGTGAAGACTGTGAAGACCAGTGGTTTACGCACCCTCAAAAAGGGGTGCCGTTCGTTCAGAGACGTTGTGGTCAACCCATAGGATGTTACAGTAAGTTGAGACTGTGTCGTAGTTTAGGGTGGGTGTTTTGACGGTGGGAGGTGACGTTTACGGTTAGAGGTCAGTGTCCAACAGTAGACATGAAGACTAGGTGACGGACAATTCACCCCCAAAGGCACTGGTGGAGAAACCTAAACTATGAAACGATCTGACAGAGCGTCTTGAGTCCCTCTGTGAATCTAAGTGACCGAACAATATGTTCCTATACCACTTCTATGTGTCCTGATAAGTCTTCCTTCTCCGTGTATCGTGTCCCATACCTCCGTCACCACGTCTTGTAGGTACAGGAGTGGTCTTCGTACGACGGGAGGGACATGGAGGTGCCTGAGTTGTTAGGTCTTCGATTAGTTTGGGGTATGAAAGTCCTAGATATACCTCCGAAGTTGTGTATCCGTACTAGTTAGTAATTGAGTCAGAGAGAGGGGAGAAGGGAAGGACTTACTATCCCCACCCTGACTTATAAGGCGCGAAGATTAGTACCAACTGTGAAGGACCACTGATCGGGGGTAGGTCCTCACTTTGTTTCGGTGAGAGTCAGTGGAGTAATCTTTTTTCCTACATGGATAATGGGTCCTTTAAAGTTCCCCTAATCCTCAAGACACAGTCCTTGGTGGTCCAGTTTCTGGTTTATAGTTTTGTTTTCCACAAAGATAGTTGGACCTTTACTGTTCACAATCTCCTCACGATGTGGTCCAAAGTGTTCGTCGAGTCACCACTTCTTAGGTGCACGGTTACGTCCTCTGTGTCCTCTGTACCCAAGTCAGGTACCCACCCTTCTAGGGGACCTCCTCCTTTGTCGTTGGGTGAGGACATAAGAACGACCCTTTTAGGGTACCTGTCTCCTCGGATTACGCGACGTCAGGTACCCCAGCGTTTTCTCAAACTGTGGTGGTTCTCTGACTCATGTGTGTGAGTGTGGTCCTTACTCCCTGTCTCTATCCATCCCTTCCTCCCTCCCTCTATCTGTCTGTCTGTCTACCTGTCTCTATGTATTTATCTACACGTATAAAAAGATGATAAAGTGTGATGTGTAGACAGGGAAGAAGAGATCCTCAAGAAGAACCAGGTTCCAAAGGGTGTGAGGTCCTTGTGACTTTACCTAGGGTTTTCTATCTTTTCTGGTCTTGAAGGATCCAAAGGACAAGACAGTGAATTATTAAGTATCGAAATAGGTAAAGTAGTAGGGGTAGTTGTTCGTAAGTGTTTGAAGGGGGTACCGAAGGGATGTGGACTTGGAGTTGGAGACACGACGAACAAAATAAAAACTTGTGTGTTTTCCAAGTTGACACAATGATATTAATCCTCTTTTCTCATTTAATTAGTGTATAACAAAAGAGTTAAGTTTCATCGTTAATAAGGGAAGTCGGAATTCTATCAGTGTAGTTAAGACCTTCTTGACTTTTTCCACAGTGAAGGTCAAGATTCGATACGTTTATTAACTTTTAATACAATTTACTCTGCCATTACCTTCTCTCACGAAGGGCATAAGTGTGAAACGACACTGACCCTTAGTAGTGGTACCACTCAGAAGGTGTGAACTACACACTTTTACAAACTGAACACTGGTCTCCTCCTAACGTACACACCACAAGTGATAGTTTTGAGTAGTTGGTTTTGTTCTTCGTTAAAGTCTCGTGACAAGAGAATAGGATCCTATGAACCAAAAAGAAGAAGGTAAGTGAGAAATTAGAAGAAACAAAAATCGAGTTAATAACCTTATGTTTACTTGTAACAAAGTGGAATCCTCAACGATACAGATAAAGACTCTCCATACCTCCCTAAATAGTATCTCAACGGTCCTAGATCTAAGATTGAATTGTATGAAAGAATCACATGACGACATGTACTATGTAAAGGTCTGGATCTTTAAGGAGACAGCCTAATTCACTGTGGAGTACTGGACCTTTCTGTTGGGGGTGGGGGGGGGGNGTACTGGACCTTTCTGTTGGGGGGGGGGGGGGGGCTGAGGGTAGGTTATGATTAGACGGGCGTCTTTACTTTCATTGACGAAAGTGTCGGCTTCGGTTATGGTCAGATTGTCCTTTGCAGACTCTTATGAATCAGACAGTCCGCAGCTATCAAAACCGAGTAATCCCTCCGAGACCAAGGTCTAAACGGTACCGTTGGAGACTTCCGTGTATAGATCATACAACCACTGTACGACTGTATTGTCAAACGAAGAACTTTCCTCGTTTGTCTCCGTTCTCAGGGACTAAAAGTAGTGTTCCAATTTTACGACGGTACCCTACCCCTCACGTCTCTCTCTTTCCACGAACATGTACCAAATTTGACGACAGCCTCTAGTCTCGTCGCTTATACAATGATTAAACATAGTAGAAAAAGTCTTCTTTACACTAGACGATATTGTCTAATTTTTCGGATAACCGTAAATTGTTGGTGGTTTTAGGACTAAATGATAAATCGATGGGTTGGTTATGAAGTGGAGAAAACTTTTACTTGATGTCCTATGACAAACAAAGATTAATACGGTGTTTCAAATCCTGAAAAATTAGAATTGAAAAGTAAAGGAATTCGTAATCTCGTTGTCGTCCAATACTGAAATTACCCCATGACGTTACTTCCTCATAATAAAAGTACCTGAAGACGTACCTGTCCCGTAAGTCCAAGAAAGTTTAGACGACCTAAGGTGAAGTCGTGAGGGTTTCTGTCTTACTCGTACCTTCCCACCTCCTTCAATCACTGTTAAAGACTCTCGGTGGGAGAGACGGGATAAACTCGACCTTCCTCCCTCCACCTATCGTCGGTCTTTCTGTGTCTCTCTCGTCTCAACCGTCTCTTCTCGTCCTTAGTACAGTCCTCGACTACACTTCCTAAATAATAATTTAGACTGAACTCTTATAAGATCCACACGAAGGTCACGACCTTGTCTGCTCTCTTCGACGTGTCGGTTTGACTCTGGCAGGGACACTTCCGACTACACGACAGAAGTCCGGATGGTTTTAGCCCTGGTCTAGAGAAAGAAAAATTAATACTACTCTCTTTTCAACATCCTGTAATCCTCTGTGTTTGACTGATTTTTACAGAGGAGACTTAAAAAATTGTTATCCTTGTGTATGTGTGTGTGTGTGTGTGTAGAGGGTCCATATATTATTAGGAATCCTTTTATCTCAAAGTTTGTTGTGGGTCCTTTCTTTGTCAAGAGACAAGTGGAAACAGAGAGTGAAAGAAGGGGAACTTTACGTAGCGGTTCAGTGTGGATGTGTAATACGACTGAGGCGGAGAAGGTGGTCCAGGGTGGGACAAAGAAACGACAGGGTAGATAAGGGTCCCGGAAGTTAAGACGAGGGTAAGAGATAAGATTAGTTAGGTTTCTCTTAAAACAGGTACAGGAAGTGGATTTAGACGAGAATGGTGTCAGTTTTTACTGGAGGGTACCAGGTTTACTGGTATGAGACGAACAGAGGCCCTCTGGTGTGAGAGGTTCAAGAGTAGGAAGTAACAATTTAGTGAGGAAAAAGTAAAGGATCCGACCGAGGAGGAGAAAGGGGAGAAGGGTCTGAGTAGGGTCCTGTGAACTGAGGAACCAGATACGGTAGATCAGAGGTACAAACACGACTGTTGTTGGTTTAAATTGTCGAGTCTGGATAAGAGATTTGAGGTCTGTTTTGTCGGATGAAGTATGGTGGAGAACTCACAGGTTATCTTTAAAGTTTAAATCGTACAGTTTTTGAGTCGAGACATAAAAATCGTCACTCTTGTCTCCTATTCTGTAGTGGACCCAGAACGTCGAGTCTCTTAGAGTCCGACCTATGTCGTCGTCCTGTACCCCTACCGTCTCCTATCACTTTCTTGATACCCCTTACAGTGACATCTGATACCTCGACACTCATTACTGTCAGTAGTGGCGTAATACACACGTAAATTTCGCCCAGTTTATATTTTCCTCCCTGTCGTGGTTGTATGTATCTAGTTGTGTCGTCATTTAGGAAGGTTACTGGAGTGACAAGGGTTATCGGTGAACGATTAAAGGTGGCCATTGACTTAAGTATTGGTGTGTTTAGAAGGGTAAAATCCCTTTGAGGTAGTGGACAGATCGACATTCTAGGTAGAAGTGGAGTTTTTGTACCACGTCAAGCCAGTAGGTACCTTTATATAAGGGGGTTCAAGACTCATTAAGTCAGTTTATATCACAAAAGACTCCACAGGTATAGTCTTACTCCACTGAAGAGTAAGAAGTAAGTAAGTAGAGTATTCATTTATCTCACAATTGTTGTTCTGTTGTCAGGGTTTCACCTTAACGAATACAATTCGGGTTCAGTAGTTCATCTCTGGATTAAATTAATGTCAAAGTAAAGAGGGTCTTTGTCTTAGAGTTTGGTCAGGTAGTCCTTAAAGGACTAGTCGGTACCGACCCATTAGACGGACCACCTCAGGACGGTAGGTGATTTTCTTTCACTGGAATGTTATAGGTTAAACGAAAAAAAGGTTCAGATTGGAGGAACAAGACGAGAGAAGACGAATATTTTCATAGTTATTAAGGAAGACTCATCGAGGAGTCTCGAGGAAAGATATACGATCTATCCAGTAACGGATTAGGTACTTAGTACGTTATTTCGGTTATTCTAGAATGTCAAATGAGTCAACTTAAGACAAGAATTGTTGTCCTTGTTTGTGTGTGTGGAGGGTCTATATTTCATTAGGAATCCTCTTGTCTCAAAGTTTGTGATTCCTTTCTTTGTGAAGAGATAGGTGGAGATGTGTTGATGAGTTATAGTCATAAAATGTAATAAACTTCCGTGTACACGGCGAACATAAGGAAAATAAAAGTAAGAATCTTTTATATATTAAGTACGGTATCTTTTTATAATAAAAGTATAGACTCATTGTCAGTTCGGGAGATGTTTTCGTAGAAAGATAACTACAAGTAGACAATAGTGTTATTCTAGGTCATCTTCGAAACTTAAAGTTTTAAGAATCAAAGGATCAGTCCAGTTCAGAGTTTGAAATGAAAAGAAGATGTTTGAGTTATATCCTTTATCAAAGTCTCCAGACTATCAAGACGTCCTCCTATGGAGGTCTCTAACTTCTAACTCGCGTACGTACGTGTGTGGTGTGTTTGTGTGTATGTGTGGAGGAGAGTAGTGACTACGACTTTCATCTCGAGAACAACGGTCACCGGCGTCCTCCGTGACGACGAGACGGTTCGACCACCTCCAGACGGGTTCGACGGTTTTATGTCTCCACGACAACCGTTACGATTCCTTGGGTCATTGTTCCAGTTCACGGGGTCTCCTCTACGGACAGAACCTGACTGCAACGATGACTGTGGTCCCTTGAGTGGAGACCAACGGTTTCGACGGGATTAGTGGTGACGGGTGATCACGTCTCGAAGACCGTGTAACGGTAATACAGGACATGAGATGTAGGGAGTCTCTAATTTCTCTTTCTCGAGTAACTCAAAAAGTTTTCAGAAAATATACTTTTGGGGAATCTTTAAAAGTCACTATCTATTACCACGAGAGTCTTCACGTAAAAGGACATCTGGAACCGGGACTCGGAATTATTTGGACTGAGAAAGGATCCTCTTAAAAGTCATTAAGTGTGTCTCCGAATCGTCCGGACGGGGTACCCAGTTGCATACAAGGGTTCGACGAACTTAGGAACTGCCTCTTCGAATCCGATAAGTTCGACTCCTGATGACGATTTTCACCCTAGACTTTTTGTTAAATCTTTCTTAACTTCAAATCCTTTATGCCTGTCGGTTTCTTTAGTGGTCACGGGTTCATTGGTTCCTTTGTGACCCTTTGGGATTTAACAGTGTCGTATTTTGTTTATTATTATTATTTTGTTTACTCCCGACCTAACTTACCATAATCAAACATTCTCATGTCCTTCTTCAACTTTTTCTACCAGAAAAGGTAAAGAGTATAGAAAGAGACCGAAACCTTTGGAAGTATTATAAGGGATTCTAGTATTAAGAACCTTCTGGAAATCAAAGTCGTATATCCTACGAAACCCACACCCAAATTTCCAAACAATGTTCTTTTAGTTTGTATACACCTTAAGGTGATTCGTTATTTATCCGTGTTTTATGACAATTACGTTGTTGAACCTATCTAAATTTCCTGTAGAATAACTTAAAAATTTTTTAGTCAGAGTTTCTCGATATATGGTGTACTAAAGGAAACATCTCGTTAGAGATTCACTGTTTTAATAGCACCATCTCTGGTCTAATCATCGACATTCTCAATCCAAACCTCCTTCCTACACTGAAAATACCCGTTCGTGTTCCTCAAAGAAGGACCACTACCTTGTCAAGACGTAGGATTAGGATTCGCGATGTCCTAGATGTGTACACCATGTCGAAATATCTTGATGTGTGTGTGTACGTACGTGTGTGTTTGTGCGTGTGTTTCTCATGTGAATCTTTGACTACTCTAGAGTTATTCAAGACATGAACTTATTATAACATGGGTGAAGGGTTAAAACTGTTACGTGACATTAATATATAATAGTACTCCCCTTCGGTCCACTACCTATGTGACTTTTAAGAGACATGATAAAAACGTCGAGAAAGAGTCAGACTTATATACAGTTTTATTTTCGATATAATGTTTAGTTTATATATCGAAGACGTTCTTTTTATCTCTTCCCTTATTGTCCGACAAGTCTTAATAGGTTAACAAATCCATATGTCCTTTTTGACGTATCTGAACAACCTATGACTTTAATCCTTATTTTACCAGTGTTATAATAATTATACAGGAGTCACAATCGTGGTAGAAGAGAGTTCAGATTTTAAAATAGTAATTTATTAAAAAGTTTTGTCTTTTTTATAAATTATTAAAGGGTCTTGGTCAAAAAATATATAAAAGTATATAAATATAGACAACTATTTCTCAGTTAATGTTCTCAATAAACTGGACACTGTCATATATTTAGTAGAGGTACAGATTCTTTATTGTCATCATACTTCTTTATTTACGTATAATCAATCAAATTAATGTAAAAATAACCTCATGTCAACTAAATGTTACGACAATCAACGTGCACATGTCGTTTCACTTAGTCAATATGTATATGTATGTAGGTGACAAAAGAATCTAAGATAAGGGTATATCCGACAATGTCCCATGACTCATCTCAAGGGACACGATGTGTCATCCAGGAACAATCAAGAGATAAAATATATATCATCACACATATACCGTTAGGGTTAGAGGGTTAAATAAGGAGGGATATAATGAATAAAAATAATGAGTAAGGTTTTCATAAATAGTCCACGAATGAAATTTTGTCCATGGTGCCCACTGGACTTATAAGTAACCTTCCCGACTACGACTTCGAGGTTATGAAACCGGTGGATTACGTTTCTCAATTGAGTAACCTTTTCTGGGACTACGACCCTTTGTAACTTCCGTTTTCCTCTTCCCCCACCGTCTCCTACTCTACCAATCTATCGTAGTGGTTGGGTCACCTGTACTTAAACACGTTTGAGGTCCTCTATCACTTCCCGTCCCCTCGGACCATACGATGTCAGGTACCATAGTGTTTCTCATTCTGTATCACTGAGTTGTTGTTGTTGTACCCACTGTGACCCTTATGTTTTATTTAGTTGTACTCAACACTGACGTCTCTTAAGTGTGACCCAGAATCTTCATTTTTATTTGTCAGTATATGTGTAGATGGGTAGAGAGGGTGGGGTCGAGTAAAATATTATTGATAAAAAGAAAGTCATAATAATTGTGTCTGTTTACTCAAACGGTTTCAATGACACGTTGTTTTTAATTTTTGAACAATAGTTCGTTAAAGAAGGACTGGTGTCGATCCATTATCCTGGATTATCGAGAGTTTCACCTCACCTTCGATTCCATTCTATTCTCCACTGACTAATGCCATTATTTTATTAATTTAAGGTAATTCTAGTTAATGACTGAATCTCTAAAAATCGTTAAAAGAAAAATCAGTGAGTGTTACTGAAAGGGAGAGAATGATGGAATACGGTGTTATAAATAATAGATGCTTCTTTTAATTGGGTCAGAAGAAAAGAGGAGAGCCAAACTTCGTGGTACGACTATAAAAATCGTCTTACCTAGAACGTAAGTAAGGTAAGAAATAAACACAGTATAAGTGTAAAGGAGACCGGAAGGGGGTCGTGTTGTGTTAAATTTGTCGGTCGTACTTTCGGTGAATGACGTTTCGTACTGACCAGGAACGACATCGAAGATATTCGGTCTCGACAATAGACGAAATAAGGAATAGATGAGATAAGTTTTGTACGAACAAGTTTTTTTTTTTTTTGATCTACAAATTGTAGGAACTCACACGACGTTTGACATTAAACTTTTTTCAATGTACATATTACAAATGATGACTATGGATGAAAATTTAAATAAAAATCGAAATTCTCTATTTAAAATACAGGTGCGTGGTTTAAGGGTTTAATATCAGGGAAAATCGGTGTAGTCAAACTTTTTCCAGGTTCAGATCTCAGGAACCAGATCATGATGTTTGAATGGTCGAAGGGGAGTACTCGTGTTTAATACATATAGGAGGTAGGAAGTCAAAGGAAATGGAATCAGTAGGGACTACTCGTAGTCACAACCCCTCCTTCCCCACTTAATGTTTGAAGGGATGAAAGTCTAAACCCCATTTTAAGTGTTATTTTATCTTTAATTAGGTTCGACTGTAAGAGATCTCTATGTAGGGTTAAGAAATACCGTTTTTTCATTGATAAACATCCATCACACATTGGGAATGTCATAAGTAAATAAGTTACGTATGTATAATTTACGAATAGACACGATTCGTGACAAGGTCTCTAACGTCATCTTATCTATTGTTTTGATTGTCGGAACGGGAATATTTTACATGTAAAATACCTCCTCTTTATTAGGTACCTATACTCTTGGTTAAGTCCCTATACGGTGTATTTAACGACTGAACGTGTCTTTACATCCCCGACTAATAAAATCTCCCCGTGTTTTAATACATTGTCCTTTGGATTAACCGCCCCCACTCCCTCCGCGAGGTACACACTAATCTTTTTTATCAAGAGAGAAACCAGATCACACGAAAAAGGAAGCCCTTTCGTCACTCCCTTAGTCGGTGTCGAGTGTGATAACCCATCCGTTTTATTCTTGACCCGTGGGTGTAAGTAAGAGTCAGTACCATAGACTCTGGTCGATGACAACTACTCGTCTCCTCTCAGAGGTGATTGTGAGTCTGTTCATACTCCGGGACTCCCTATATTCTGGGTTCTTTCTTAGTTTCCATACACAACTCTACCAATAAAGAAGGAGATCACTTTTCTGACTGTAAAGGTTTCCTCAGGATACCCGTGGACTGGTTCCCTGTACTCACCGACGAAACTTTGATTTCCTCTTTTTCGTCTGTCCTCCTTAGTTCTCTCTCGTAAATATGGAACTTCGTCTTTCAGGTATTCGGGAAGGGAAACCAGAACATTCACCTGTTGTTTCAATGTTGTGACTCTAAGTACGGTATTGGAGGTAATATTAGTCAACACATAAACTGTACCCTTTTTCATTTGTGTTTCCTCTTAGAGTCCCTTTCCTAGCGTTTACGAGGACTCTGAACGAGAACCTGAAAGGTCACCTCTGTTGTGTACGTACGTATGTGTGTGTGTGTGTGTATGTGTTTACGTACGTGTATATATACATAACCGTCTCAAAGGTACCCAATAGTCGTCGTTGAGTTATTAGGAACTACGCCCCTTTGCGGGTATTGAAGATATGTATTCTAAAACTCCGACTTAAGATCCAATATAGGATATGTGTAGTCAAGTCAAGTCAGTGAGTCAGTACCGGGTTGAGAAACGCTGGGGTACTTAGTGTCGTGCGGTCCGGAGGGACAGGTAGTGGTTGAGGACCTCAAGTGACTCTGAGCACAGGTAACTCAGTCACTACGGTAGGTCGGTAGAGTAGGAGACAGCAGGGGAAGAGGAGGACGGGAGTTAGGGAGGGTCGTAGTCTCAGAAAAGGTTACTCAGTTGAGATTCTAACCTCAAAGTCGAAATCGTAGTCAGGAAGGTTTCTTGTGGGTCCTGACTAGAGGAAATCTTACCTGACCAACCTAGAGGAACGTCAGGTTCCCTGAAAGTTCTCAGAAGAGGTTGTGGCGTCAAGTTTTCGTAGTTAAGAAACCGAGAGTCGAAAGAAGTGTCGGGTTGAGAGTGTAGGTATGTACTGGTGACCTTTTTTGTATCGGAGCTGATCTGCCTGGAAACAACCGTTTCATTACAGAGACGAAAACTTATATGATAGATCCAACCAGTATTGAAAGGAAGGTTCCTCATTCGCAAAAAATTAAAGTACCGACGTTAGTGGTAGACGTCACTAAAACCTCGGGGGGTTTTAATTCAGACTGTGAAAGATGACAAAGGGGTAGATAAAGGGTACTTCACTACCCTGGTCTACGGTACTAGAATCAAAAGAGTTACAACTCGAAATTCGGTCTAAAAAGTGAGAGGAGAAAGTGAAAGTAGTTCTCCGAACAATCAAGGAGAAGTGAAAGACGGTATTCCCACCACAGTAGACGTATAGACTCCAATAACTATAAAGAGGGCCGTTAGAACTAAGGTCGAACACAAAGAAGGTCGGGTCGCAAAGAGTACTACATGAGACGTATCCTCAATTTATTCGTCCCACTTTTATATGTCGGAACTGTATGAGGAAAAGGATAAACCTTGGTCAGACAACAAGGTACAGGTCAAGATTGACAACGAAGGACTGGACGTATGTCTAAAGAGTTCTCCGTCCAGTCTACCAGACCATAAGGGTAGAGAAAGTCTTAAAAGGTGTCAAATAACACTAGGTGTGTCAGTTTCCGAAACCGTATCAGTTCGTCTTTATCTACAAAAAGACCTTGAGAGAACGAAAAAACTACTAGGTCTCCTACAACCGTTAAACTAGAGACCAAGGAGACGGAAAAGATTTTGTCCTTGTAGTCCTCAAGTACCAAGTACATAACGACTTCGGACCGAATGTCTTAAAACTCGTAATGAAATGATAGGATATGTGTACGTTCACTCGTTTCTTGTAAGAAATCCTGTCTCCTCCCTGAAACAGTATGGTCTCTTATTATTACGTCAATTTCAAGGGTCGTCGAAGATGTACCAAGATGTGGATCATTAATCCAATTTTAACTCAAATTCGGAATTCGTTGGTTAATTGAGATATTTTTGTGTGTGATTTGGTATGCTGTTTAAACTCGGTGTATTAACTGAGTATGTTTTTAGGTATAAATACAGGGCGGATGATTATAAAATGTACACCTAAAATGTATATTTTATATAATGACGTTTACCGGGTTTTATATATCGTGTACAAACTAATTATCAAGAACCCCTGGTTATCTTATCCTATCTCGGGTGTCCTTTTTCTGATAGTCACCAATGTCCTACCAGAAAAACCAATCATATAATGTATCTCTTATAAAAAAGGGAATGAATTTTGAACTCAGTGTATATATTGCATTAAATACTTATGTATGAAGTAACTAATTTGAATATCTTTATTTTATACCTATTCAGTAATTCAATAAAAATTTTGTGTAAAAAGTTACAAAAGTACAAACTTCCTGATGAAATCAATTGTATAACTTATACAAATATAAGACAAGTACTGGTAAAGGACTCATAGTTAACTCACATAATGTCATATTAATTAATGTCTCGATGGTTTTATAAACGTATCAAATGTTTTTATTTTGTTTTTTTTACAAAGTGACTTTTCATAGTTGAACGATGTAATTTAATTGTTGTCGGTCTTGTTTGTGTAAAAGTTTCGTCCTGTTAAAATTTAGGTCTCAACTATTACAAAGTCCAATAGCAATATTTAAGAGGATCTGTCAAACGTACGTACGCACGATTCAACGAAGTCAGTACAGACTGAGAAACACTGGGATACCTGACATCGAATGGTCAAGGAGACAGATACCCTAAGAAGTCCGTTCTTGTGACCTTACTTAACGGTACGGGAGGAGGTTCCCTAGAAGGACTGGGTTCTTGGGCTCAGAGAATGCAGAGGACGTAACCGTCGTCCAAGAAATGGTGATCACGGTGGACCCTTCGGGGGGTCTGTCAAATGAATGACCCTTTATTCGAGAGTTTCTGTCTGGAAAACTTATCACTCCTTTTGTAACCTAAAGTCTGGTGTAGGTCGGAACTGTAAGAATTCCTGGGGTTTAAGGAACCTCACGTTTATCGAACCGAAGTTTTTCTTACTCTTTCGACTTGTATGAACGGTCTGTAGTCCCTACTGTCCTCTGGACGACCCTTCCACCAGAGAGAATGGACGGAGATAGGACTGAAGTCTTTTCTTCTGTTCGTAGAACGTCTGTGTCGAGTTACTCGTCCTTGTGAGAGGTTTTGTGACCTCCTCTTCGACGAAGAGGACCATGTAACTGAGGACGTCGTCGACCCGGTCCTCTCGTCCGTAAAGGTACTCGAAGTACCGAGTCTGTCATCTCTTAGGTGGACGTTTCGTCTTCTGGACCCAAGTTAGAGACCCAACCCTTCTAGGGGACCTCCTCCCGTACCGTTGGGTGAGGTCATAAGAACGGACCTCGTAGGGGTATCTATCTCCTTGGACCACCCGATGTCAGGTACCTCAGTGTTTCTCAGTCTGTGTTGACTCGCTCATTCGTGTCGAGTCGATCCTTTCTCTCACACTGTCCGAGAAACACTGGCGTAAAGTCACAGAAGACGGCCAAATGTCTTTAGGTCTTTTGACTGGGTAAGAAATGAGGACCTCTGTCATACAAAGATTTTCGTTGAGACTCCTATCAAGGATCACTTAGATTATTTATAGAAGTATATCTACTTTATCATTCCTCTTGGACTTAAACCGAATGGTGTTTATTTATAAGATAGAATCAGAGGTTACCTAAATCTATGTTATTTATACAGGGTTTAACTTTACTATGGTTAATAGAGTTATATTGGCCAGATGAATGATGTATGTAAAATTTCTTAGTAAGATCTACCTGTCCCTAGACCTAATGGTTCATTTTGTTTCACTTCTCTCTAAAAGGATTTAGATTTGTAGGTTCAATAAAACGTGTCACAGTTGGTCAGTGGATCCACTGACTGAAATAAAAACAAAAATGAAAGAAACGACCTATATGTGTCCCAGGTGGAAGTCGAACAAGTGTCAAGTCAGTAAAGAGTTTTCCAAATGAGACTGGTAGGATAGATTTTATCATAGGGGGACGAGACATAAAAAAGTCGGGTGAAATAAAAAGAATTACTGTGTATGTAATATAATGATATAATATTAATATAATTATAATATTATGTATACATAAACGAATAACGGTATAGGAAGTCGTCTTACGTTTCGAGAAGTTTCTCTTCCCAACACAATTTATTTATGTGACGATATAACGGTAACTACTTACTTACCTATTTCTTTTACACTCTAGATATAATACATCGGTATTTTTCTTCCTTTAAAACGGTAAACGTTGTTGTACTTACCTTGAACTCCCATAATACGATTTCCTTTATTCACTCTGTTTCTGTCTATGGTATACTAGAGTGAATGTACATTTCGTCCCTTTTGTTGAGTATCTATGTCTCCTGTCTGAGACCGAAGGTTTCCACCATCTCCTCCCTTACACGTTTTACTCACTTCCCTTAGTTTTCCATGTTCGAAGGTCTATATTTTATTTGTTCAGGACGCCTATATTGTTTGTCATACCATAGATGTCAATCATTATGACCTAAAATATGAATTTCCACGATTCTCTCATCTACAATTTTCAAGAGTAGTTTTATGTAAAACATTGATACACATCACTATCTACAATTGGTCTGAGTGACACAACTAGTAAATGTGATATATGTTTATAATTTAGTAATACAACATGTGGACTTTGATTATATTATAATACAGTTAATATAGAGTTAATTTTTTGATAAAATTTTTTAATGAGGGTCTGAGTGTCTATATCTCTTGTTTTATCACCAATGGTCACCCTCCTCCTTCACCCCTGTTATATCACCATCCCCTAATTCTCCATGTTTTACGATACATATTTTATTCAGTGTTCCTATATAACATGTTGTGTCCCTTATATTAGTTATAAAATATTATTGATATTTACTTCATTTTAACACTTAGTTTTATGACATGTGGACATTGTATATTATAACATGTAGTTAATATGAACTTGTATTTTTTATGAAAAAATTCCTTCTCTTTTTTTAGAGACGATATAGGAATAGACCTCTTCCGTTACCGTTGGGTGAGGTCATGAGAACGGACCTTTTAGGGCACCTACCTCCTCGGATCATCCAACGTCAGGTACCCTAGCACTTCTCGACCTGTGCTGACTCACTGAAGTAAAAGTGAAAAGCGAAAGTACGTAACCTCTTCCTTTACCGTTGGGTGAGGTCACATGAACGGACCTCTTAGGGTCCCTGCCCCCTCAGACCACCCGACGGCAGATACCCCAGCGTGTCTCAGCCTGTACTGACTTCGTTGAATCGTCGTCGTATAGGAATAGTGGATTCTGTCTCGAGACGTGTTTCATTCTTGAGTTGTTGATAAACACATATCTTGTTCACTTGACTCAGAAAATCCCGTTTGTCAAAGTGACTTTACTTCATGATTAAAGACTTACAACTGAGAGTGTAATATGGTTATTGGAAACATATGAGGGTCCTGGGTACGTGTATGAACCTTTCGGTGTAATATCTTAAGAGATCTTCAGACAAAATTTTTTACTGACACATCCGGATACTTTGTCTTACTTTATAGAAGTATTCTTTATTGAGATAATACTTCTAGTAATATAGGAGTAATATATTAGAGAGACATAAAGAACACCGTCTGAGAGTTCATTTCAGTCCACTACGGAACTCAGAGTAACTTTTCGTTCACGAAGTTGTCACGTCAAACACTCCCTACCATTTTATGTTCTTTACTCTCTATCCTGATTTCCCTTTTTAACAGGGTGGGTAAGGTAAAGATTGCAACTGATTGTCAAACCAGTTATAGTAGAGACTATCAGTTCGTGGTAAATACATTCTTCATCATATTGTCATGTTACGGTTAAAAAATCTTTTCTTTAATTGTCACCCTAAACACCAATTTATTAAATAATAAAGGTACGGGAGGATTTTAGGTTATTTTATTGTTATTTTTCTACCTAAAAAAAAATTTATGGGTTCCTGGTTTTTTTTAAACAGTGACCCTCTGTCTACCTGTTTATCATTGACTGAATCGTCTCTCTCCATTCGGGTCTCAATTTAGTCGTATCACATTCCGGGTACTCGTCGATTAACTTTGAAGTCTTGGGGTCGTTTCGAGTCCTTAATTTCTATGGTCCTCCCATCCTGAACTCCACCCCTTAGTTCATTCCGTCTTATGTTTTCCCATCCAGACATATTTGAACATGTACAGAAATATTTTTCATACGGGGTCTAGTATGTGTGTGTGTGGGGAACAAGTCGGTACGTCGATAGAGACATTATACATCCGATATCAGTTCGTTATATACACATTGGTCTCAAAGTTTTCCGGTTCACTCTCTATTTTTTTAAAAGATTTAGTACCGGGAGTCCATGTGTTTTTCCATGAGTTGCAGTGATTAATAGTCCCGTTATGTTTAGTTTTGGTGCTACGATAGTGGAGTGATGGCAATCTTACCGATAAAAGTTTTTCTGGCACCTTTTCACGACCGTCCTATACCTCTTTTCCCTTGCAAACACACGATAATCGTCCTTACCCCTGACCACGTCGGTGACATCCTTTGTCATACCTCTAAGGAGTTTTTTAATTTTTATCTTGACGGTATGCTAAGTCGACAAAGTGAAGATAACTATCTATATATAAGTCTCCTTTATTTTCGTGGTAGAGTTTCTCTATAGATGTGAAAGTACAAGTAACGTCATGATAAATGTTGTCGGTCCTGTACTTTTGTCGGATTCCAGACGGTTATCTATTTAATTTTTTCTTTTACACCACATATGTGTCTCTTTATGTTTATCCCATAATAGAGTGTACACTTCAGATTCTTCGACTTAAATATCTTTGTCTCTCATCTAACCACCGACGGTCACCATCCCTCACCATCTTTACCCATTTCCACCAATTTCTCATGAGAAAGGTGAATATTCTACTTATTTAATATTCTTATATTTATGTCGTACTACTAATACCAATTGTTGTGACACAACGTACAACTTTGTGACGATCGTCTTATTTAGGATTATTAAGAGTGTTGTTGTTGTTTTTTTTTCGTTTTTTTCCGTTGATACACTCCACTACTTACACAATTGTTGAAGGACACCTTTAGTACAACGTTATATTTTCCGTATAGAGTTATATTACATATAATTTAGTAGTGAAACATATGGAATTTCAATATATTGTTGATATGAGTTATTTCGACCCTGTCCATCCCTTCTTATGTACGAAAAAAAAAAAATTACTTAATTTGTCTTCGTAATAAAAGTTCCTTTTACCGACTCTTAAAGATTTTGACTACTTTTTGTAATTGGATGTTTAACTTCTTCATATTATTTAGGATTCATGTTAAGTTATACACTTTTCTTTCGGAGGGGATCCGTGTATATCATTTTGACTACCTTTTTCTAGAAATTTCATCGTAGTAAAAGATTCCCCGTTTTTATTTTGACTCTCGACGGAAGAGGTGTCTTTATAGTCTTCTGTCTTCTGTTACTTTACTGTAGAATTTTAGACTTTCTATTAGTGACGGTTGGATGTTGTAAAATGATCCATTTATATGTGAAGTCTTCAGTTCTACTTTGGAATTATTTATGAAAAGGTCGTCTGCTTTCGAGACTCTTACATAGTGGTCCTGTGGACTTGATTTTCTTTATGATTTCCTTTACGAAATCGGTTTTCCTTTTACTCAGATCTTCGTTTCTGTATTTCTTTCTTCACTTCTGGTGGTCCTTTCCATTCTAACTTTATTGTATTTTTGTTTGTTTACACTGATATGTTTTGTTACCAGCATCACAAAAACGCACTAAAATGTGTATACATTTTGTAAACGTGTTGTACTGTTGTTAGTAAGTATTAGTAAACGTGTTGTACTGTTGTTAGAAAGTTTTCTGTTCTTTTTCACTTTGACGTAATTTGATGAGTTTAAAAGTTTGTGATAACCCATTCGCCATTTTCATTCACCTGACAGTCACAGTGGTCGATGATCTCCTTCTAAGGATTCCACTTTCCGGCTCTGGTTTCATTGTTTGCCTTTGACAGAATTTTCTTTCTTTCTGTTAGGTCCCGATATAAATCTTTCTCTTCTTTCTGTCGTATAAGTACTTTGTTCTTTTCTTTCGTTTTATTTTTCACACAAACTTTTAATTTTACTGTTACTGTTTTTGACTTAAAAGTTGTTTTCCTAAACTCCTATTTTCGTTCATTTAGAAAGATTTCATTTTTATCTACTTTATATTCTCCCTTTTCTAATTCAGGTTTATGTTATATGTTATATGTTATAGTCTTATAATTCTCAAAATCTTCTTTTATTTTATCTATTTTACCTTCCCTTAATAAATGAAAAAAAAAGAAAAGTTCTTTTAAGGGAGTTTAATTTTCCGTCCTCAAGGGTCTAATTTTCACATTATTTTCCTTACCTTTTTTTTTTAATATTTCGTGTAGTTCAATTTTTTTTTACAAGTCTAGTGGTCCTCGTTTTCTTTTATAAGTTATTAAAAGTCTTTCTTAATTTTTGTGTTTTTCAAGTCTAAGCTTCCTAGTTCTTAGTGATACTGTAGTCTAAAAAGTTCTCGTTATGATCTTCCGGGTTTTAATCCTCCTCACGAAAGTGTATAAGACGTCTTTGGACTGAAGGTAGAATCCGTAGATTTGGGCTGGTTAGCTCTTTTGTAAACACCGTTGTTTTGTTTTCATTCAAGGGTTTATTGCGGGAGTTGATTTTACGACCTCTTTTGGTTCTTCGTCTAGGTCCTTTGTCCCTCAGGTAGTGTCTTCGTTCCGTTTCTTTTGGAAGGGTTCCCGACCCTTCTCTTCGGTGCGTTACCGTCACCACGTCGTTCGGAACGATCGTGAGTCTCGTCTGGTCTTGTCTTCGTGCCCGGGGTCTCACGACGCGAAAGTCGAGAGGTGGGGTGGCGTTTTTCGTGTACTGTCTAATGGTTTATGAAAGGGTACAAACCCCCTCCTCTTAATGTGAAAATCGTCTACTCAGCTCTTACTCAATGATGAGTAAAAACGATTTAATGCGTCAGAATTCTTTTCTATTTTCTTTCCTTCTCTGTTTCTTGTTCTGTCTGTTTCGAGGTCCTTTTCGAGGTCTTATGAGGTACTCATAAGGTCTCTTATGAGGTCCTTTAGGATTCGAATATTTTTTTTCGTCTTTTTCAATGGTATTGAACGGTACGAAGTGTCGACACTTATTATAAAGATATCATGGTTGTCACACTAACCACTGATGACTACATCAGTTTTCATTAGTACGTTATTGTTCTCTCCTACTTCTCCACCCCACATGGAACTCCTACACCCTTCACCAAAATTTTCGTGACTTAAAAATGGAAGGTTTTTGTCACGTGTGTTGAATAAATCTTTATACAGTCATTTTCTCGTCTTCTTTGTCGAATTTCAACTTTTTCCAACGGAGACCTCTGATCTTTAGTTTCTTCCATCTCCTCCTCTATCTACAAAAAGTAACACTCAAAACATTTTCTAAACTGAGAAATTTGTTACATGTACATCACGAAACTATTTTATTATAATTTAAAATTTACTTTCCCACTGTATTTCGAAACACTCGAAGTTTTATTTTACTCTTACTCAGTAACGAGACTGGGATTTGAACTTTACGAACTTAATATTTCGTTTTTGAAACGAAAGGATAAGGGGTAAGAAGAGTCCCCTAACTAATTAAGTATCACCTTTCTTTTCTTTTTAGAGACACTCGATGATTAATGATCGTTAATATCAGGGAAAAGGAATACAGGTCAACGTTTAGTAACAACAGATTGTTGACCCTGACGGTTCGAGTAAACTTCCTCCACATATCGATTATTACATGCAATATTTTCGGTTCCACTTTTAGATGTGAAGAACAAGATCAAGGGAACACACTGATTTGTTTTCCGTACTTATCGTTGACTGAGACCTTTCGACTCACACATGGTCCACGTTCCTGTCTAGCGTGAAGTACAATCACTTATGTGGTTCCTAAAGTGACGATTTGCTGAAGTGAGGTGACTTTTCTTAATCACGGTGGTCTCCTGGAAATAATTGTCTTCGTTGATGTTTACTTACTTTATGTTGTATTTCGTTGTGTCCGTGAAGGTTTTTTTGTGACCTTTTAGTTATCGAGAAAACCTAAGTAGGTTTCTTGTCGAGGAGGAGGGGTGAAGTCTAGGCCGGTCGAGACCACACGACGAAAGAAATAGTGTGGCCAAAAGGTCCATACAGAATTGTTTCTTCGGCGAGGAAACAACAAATGAAGACGGACATTCGTAAAAATTCGGTTATGCCCCGAACATTACTACAGGTAATCGTGTCGTGACGTCGGTATTAAGGGTGGTTACCAAACGCCCTTTGATTTTATATTGTTGTTACCTTAAGATGACCCGTAGGAGATTGAAGGGAGTAGTGGACGGAACACTTATGACTAAGAACGGACCACTGGTATTTACCACTCTAAGTGTTACCCTTAGAGAAACAGAGGACCCGTTCCCTCGGGTGGTTTATGACCCGAGAGGTCAATCACTTCAGTCGGTATATACCAAAACAACAACAACAAATCAGTGAGATTTGACAGAGACTGAGAGAACACTACGGTACCTGACACCGGCCGGTGTGAAGAAACAGGTACCTTAAGAGGTCCCTTCTTATGACCTCACCCAACAGTAACGGAGGAGGTCCCCTAGAAAGACTAGGTCCCTAGTTTGGACGTCGAGGATGTGACCGTCTGTCTAAGACATGGTGAATCAGTGGTCCCTTCGGATGTACACTAAAATGGATGAGACTCTACGGTTGGTGTCTAAGGGAGAGGGTAGAACTTTGTGTAGAGGGTGTCTTCCTTATTCCTATCGAGATCTTGTTCGTCAATACGTAGTACACTAGACGCAAAACTCTTCAAGACCGACTCCTTGCAAAGACTTTTATTAATACGTCAGTGTCGTAGGTAAATCGGTAAAAACTTTCGAGCTAAAGATAACACGTCCGTGAGACCGTACGAAAGATTAAGAGTCTACCAAGGGTAAGTAGGTTAAGTTTTTGAAATTCACGATTAACGGAACGAGACCTGAGAGAATCATCCACATTTGAAAGGTAGACTCCGTACTCCCAGATCAGGGTACTAAGAACAATTACAATTATTTATTTCTCGATATCGTTTTACAACTGGTCCCATTTTATTGAGAGTCTTGTATACCTGAGTCCTACTAACAAGTGTATATCCGTTATTTCTTGACGTAGGTTCTTGGATTTACAAATCAAAGGGAGGGTCAATTCTGACCAAAAGACAGAGTATATAGGTGTTTATCCACTTTTCTTACATATGGAACTGGGAAGATAAGGAGTCAAATATCAACCCTTTGAACACAACGTGAAAAGGACATATCTCTCTATAACAGTTCCATTCGTAAAAAGTGGGTCGTTATGGACTGTAAATGACTCGTACTATGTACTTCAAGTTTAGAAGTTCCTGTCTTCAATGTGTATTTGACTATGTGTATTGACTATGTACACTTAGTCAATTAATTGTTACTATTCCTCTCAAGGAATTTATTGTTTATTTACTTTATTTTATTACGATATCCTTAACTACCTCCCCTCCATGTGACTTGTCCCCTCTGTCTAACCCTCCTTCACTTTTATTTGACTCGGAAATTCTTTCAAACTCTAACTTGTTTTACCTCTCCGTCGTATCAAGATATATATAAAAAATTCTCATACTTGAGACCTTGTTTAAGGGACCGAAGTTTAAGATCGAGACAGTGAATCACCGGAATTTGTGTGACAAAATGTAACGACTCGAGATTATATACGTGGACGCTTTCTTCCTAATTTATCATAGACGGTATAATTTTCCTACCACTCTAATTTAAATCAATTTTGTACAGTTCCAGGATCTTGTTACACATCGTGTCTTGTTCAGGTATTCATATCAACGACAATACTAATAATATTTGCTCTCATCTCACCTCTTCTGTTAGGACCGTTCGTTTTATAGGGTTGTTTAGTTCGTTTATTAAATGACTTAGTATAAATTAGTGTACCAATACGACTATTCTTTTCGAGTACGGTGTGGTTGTAGTCGTTGAAAAGGGTAAACAGGGACTATGATCACTTGACCGATAAACCTTTTCATTCACATATATTTACAACTCTAAAAAATTTACCACTCTAAAGTGGATTTAATGTTTAATGGGTAACGACGTCTCCTTTAAAAGTAATAAACGGGTTTTACATTTCTCACCTACGTATACAGTAATTAGACTTTTCTCTGTCAAGTGTATAAACAAATTACTGAAGCCGAGTCAGCTTGTACTGCTGGGTCCACGTAACCGACGTCCGTAATCACGTTGTGATTTTATGTTCTTTTACTCCACGGTTCATCAGAGGTACTAAATCTTGAGTAAGAAGATCAGTGACACTTACGTTTACAGAGTAAATGTATTTTAGATGAGTATAACTACGATTAGTTCTCGTTTCCTATACGATAGGGAAGAGAATAGATCGTAGTCTTTATCCTTTAGTCTTAATTTTAATAAGGGTAACCTTTACCACTATCCTAGAAAGTTTAACAATACAACTAGTCGAAATTATAAACCTATAATCAAGTTCTATATAAGTAACTTATTTCTCGTGAAAAAGTCACAAATGGTACTGGGTTTGTAACAGGAATGCAAAAATTAGGTGAAAAAGTATATTAAAAAATGTTATTAGGATTGTTCTTCCAAGGCAATAATAGGGAAAAAAATAACTATCTCTTGACTCCGATTCCTTTTATTCGTTGATCGGATCATGGGATATCACACAGACTAAAATTTCGGTTACTGTGAACGAATAATTATAATTAATTCCCCAAATTAGCTCGAGGACCCGAGGGTGGAGGTAAGGATGGAATGGTCAAGGTAAGGATCCTTGTTTCATGATATAGAGTTCTCACCGAGGAAAAGGAAATTCAGTCCGTCTTTCAATGTCTTCTTTCTATATGCCTTCCGTATTCTTACCTTGTTCATTGTTTCGGTAATTTAACAGGTGGACTAATGTTTCCTCTTTTGGGCTATGAATGCAACAGTAACGTACGGTAAAACCGTTGTCGTCGTGTCAGATTCGATTGATCCTTGATGTAACGGTGTGATCCATTCTCTTCTACCTGATGGATTCACCAACAAAAATCGTTTATGTCTTCTGTCAACTCTCTAGATTACGTTCTTTTATTTAAAACACACAAATATCGGTCTACGTAGACTATTAAAGAGTGTCATGGTCTCAAGAATTTTACAAAATAAAAGTCCGTTAGACATCCTCATTCTGTATCCTCGGTTCACTTAGTCGTGTCTTGGAAAGGCAACTAAGAGACTAAAAACTTTCGTCATAAACAAAAGTAGAACGTTTCTAACAAAACCCTAGAACGTACCCAAAGGTGCGATAAGTCGACCGTCGACGAAGAGGGGTCCCGAAGAGGGTGTGTGGTCGCCCAGAGTCGAGGTGGTTCCGGAGGGTGTGGGGTGAAGGGACCCAGGAGTCTGGGTGTGACGACACGTCCGAGGGTGCTCAATAGGAAAATTATAACGTAGAGAATTAAGGTTCGTGGTGGGTGTAATGTTCTAAGCCCCCTTTAAGTGAAATGTTTGTTCAACACCCATTAATTTTAGTTCAGGTCGTACTCCTTTGTTGAAATCTTGGAAATAAATTTATACCAAAAAAAAAAGGTCTCAAGTACCCTTTTTTGTGTCGTTGTTTTGTTTTTTCAATTCGGTAAGAGTCTACTTAGGGTGCCTGTGTAGGTATAATCTGGGACAGAAAGAAAAGGAAGTTTGAAATAAGTTTGGAAATTTAGTGTCTAGGTAAGGGTGGGAAAATCCTCTTTGAGTGACGAACTGGTGTTGTCACATAAAACGAAATGTTAGTTCAGTATTCCCTGGGTGTTATCACTTCAAGATGTGGATGTAAGTCGATGTTGATTGTGGTGTAACCTAGGACTTCACTTCATCAAAGTTGGGTGGGTTTGGGTCCAGTAGGAGAGCAGAGGGACCAAGACGTCGTCTCTTCGTGACATAGTTGTGTGTGTGTGTGTATGTGCGTACATGTCGTTAAGAGT
The DNA here is from genome assembly GCA_006410555.1 of Capra ibex. Classification (NCBI taxonomy): domain Eukaryota; kingdom Metazoa; phylum Chordata; class Mammalia; order Artiodactyla; family Bovidae; genus Capra; species Capra ibex. Next base: position 87,142,086 of record SJYO01016970.1, read on the forward strand.
CGTATACAATAGTCTCTTAAAAGTCTTTTAATGTTAGAGAATTAGGTATAATTCCTTTTATTTATGGAGGAATTTATGTTGTATGTAATTGAAATAAGAGTCTGATATACTAAGGGGTACCTAAGTAAGAGTATAAGTCTCTGGTTCACATTCTTTTCGTTTCAGAAAAGTATGGTGATTCGGTCAACGGGGTCAACGGGAATTAATGGTAGAAGACTACTGTGGTTCCGGACCAGTTCTCAAGTTTTTCTAGGGAAGAAAGAGGGAGTCCGAATTGGATTAAGAACCTATACCGTAGAGAGTATGACTAGAGGTGTCCTAGTTTACTCTTAAGTGGTGACAGAGTAAATGTCTTTGACAAGTCCTAGTTCTTATTACAAGATGGTGAAGATGAGTCTTTTTTTCAATAAATTATGTTTGTCTTTAGTTTTAAAGACATATATGAAAGTAAGATTTTAACGTCGTAAACTTCTCTTTTAGGTATGTAACCAAGATATCCAAAACATGTTATCAATTACCATCAACCAAGGTGACAAGATCCATTGTGGATGAATCAAGTTATAAACAGACACACACATACATAATCTTTCCCTACAGTATACCTATATACCAGAAAGTACTCAAGGAGAGACGATCTCATCGGACTCGAAATGACAACAACGAGTCAGTGATCAGTGCAGACTGAGAAACGTAGGGTACCTGACGTCGTGTGGTCCGAGGAGATAGGAGGTGATAGAGGACCCCAAACGAGTTTAAGTACAGTGAACTCAGTCACTACGATAGATTGGTAGAGTAGGAGACGGTGGGGAAAAGGGAGACGGAAGACAGAAAGGGTCGTAGTCCCAGAAGGGTCCGGACTCAGAATTCTTACGGTATCTATGAATAAACGACATATTAGGTCTCAGAGGACGAGGGAATGGACAAAGGAGAGAAATGTAAAAGACTAAAGTGAATAAGGAAAGTAAGAGTAGAGGACAGACGACGACGACGACGATTCAACGAAGTCAGTACCGGTTGAGACACGCTGGGGTCTCTGCCGTCGGGTGGTCCGAGGGGGTAGGGACCCTAAGAGGTCCGTTCTTGTGACCTGACCGAACAGTAAAAGAAGCGGTTGCGTACTTTCACTTTTCACTTTCACTTCAACGAGTCAGTACAGACTGAGGATCGTCGGGGTAACTGACGTCGGATGGTCCGAGGAGGTAGGTACCCTAAAAGGTCCGTTCTCATGACCTCACCCTACGGTAACGGAAGAGGACAGACGATGATATAGATTGACGGGGGAGTGGTTATAAATCTTCGATTTTCAACCTTTGTTTGGACTTCGTAGAGTCAATGTTCTTTGATTTCAACTCATGAAACGGAAGGAGCCCAGGGACCGTCAGTTACTTACATTTTGTCACTTGTTTCGTAACTCGACCGACAACGAAAATCTCTGGATTTAACTAAATCATAACCTCTTTGTAAAAATTTTTAGGTACCTACCCATCTGATTATTTCCGGAACGGTCTCTTTACTTTTTTGTCAAAGTAATAATCCACCAAGAATTGTCTTCACGTCTTTCTTATTAAACTTTCTACACGTGTTTGAGTCACTATTGGACTGTCCTGTCTTTAATAAATACGTTTGGTTCTCAGTCCTTTTATTCCCGGTACCTAGTCTGGGTTCGGTGACGGATGAAAACAATTATTCCAAAATAACCTTGTCTCGGTGTAGGTAAGTTAAGATATTGTGAGCACCGACGAAAACGTGACGTTACCAGTCCAACTCATCTCTACTGTCTCTGGGACACCCGGTATTTCGGATTATATGAATGATATACCCAGAAGTGTTTTTTTGATTACGTCATAAATCTTTTGAACACAGAATATATAATTAATTATTTTTGTTCTTGTTTGACATAGAATATAACAGGGACATAAACCTTTGACGGTCATGACAAAGTTGACAATTTTCATAGATATAGGATTTTCATGAAGAGTTGTCAATTTTTCTCACGACAAGTCAGAAAGAGTGTTCTGTACATTTTTAGTCGTAAACTGAAGTCAAGTCAAGTAAAGTCAACGAGTCAGTACAGGCTGAGAAAGGCTGGGGTACATAGCGTCGTGCGGTCCGCAGGGACAGGTAGTGGTTGAGGACCTCAAGTGAGTCTAAGTGTAGGTAACTCAGTCACTACGGTAGGTCGGTAGAGTAGGAGACAGCAGGGGAAGAGGAGGACGGGGGTTATGGAGGGTCTTAGTTTCAGAATAGGTTACTCAGTTGAGAAGCGTACTCCACCGGTTTCATGACCTCAAAGTCGAAATCGTAGTAAGGAAGGTTTCTTTAGGGTCCCAACTGGAGGAAGTCTTACCTGACCAACCTAGAGGAACGTCAGGTTCCCTGAGAGTTCTCAGAAGAGGTTGTGGTGTCGAGTTTTCGTAGTCAAGAAGTCTCGAGTCGGAAGAAGTGTCAGGTTGAGAGGGTGGNGACCTCAAAGTCGAAATCGTAGTAAGGAAGGTTTCTTTAGGGTCCCAACTGGAGGAAGTCTTACCTGACCAACCTAGAGGAACGTCAGGTTCCCTGAGAGTTCTCAGAAGAGGTTGTGGTGTCGAGTTTTCGTAGTTAAGAAGTCTCGAGTCGGAAGAAGTGTCAGGTTGAGAGGGTGGGTATGTACTGATGACCTTTTTGGTATCGGAATCAGTAACGGTTAAGATAGTCGTTTTGGAACACGTCTGAAGAATCTCTGGAAAAATCACGACAAAGACTAACGAGATTCGATATTGCAAGGTTGCTGAAGTCGCCATAGGGACACTATGAACTCGTGTCTCGGTCCAAAGTGACCAAGTTTAAGACTAAGATGGTATTTGTCGACACGAAATCAAAGGAACAGATATTTTTTTTCCTTATTAACATGGATGGAGTGTCTATTTCTACAGATCTTATCGAGACCTACACACAAATTAATCGTGAGGTATTTATAATCGATCTTAATAATGATAGACTTCTACTCGAAATATAAGACAGGACTTTATACGCATGAGGTCCTATTCAGTCAATTGAAGAAGGAGGGATATTAAGACCTTAACTGACGTACAAGGTGTACTACCAAAGTCCAATTCGTACCGATACAGGATCTTAATTGGATCATCAGTTAGACGTTCATAAATATCTCGAAGGTGGGGTACGTCTCGTACTTTTGACACTCTTATGTTTCATTCGTACTCTATGTCAGTCCAGGGACTATCTTAATTATCACAACTATGGACTCCCCTACCTAGATAGATGGGTACTGTGTTCGTATGTCTTTCTCTCCCACTAATAGGAGACTGTAAGGAGGTTCGTTTTCCCCCACCTCTTCAGTCTTGTAGAAATTATACCTCACTCCGTACTTTCGGGGTAACATAAATCAGACACGGTGAGTTAAAAGGTAAACATTTTTAAGTCTCTTCTTATCTCTCTCGAGTCACTTCGGACATCACCAGTATATTCTTTCCAAAGTACCTGTTCAACCTTATACCCAACTACGATCGTCCATCGTCTCGTCCTCTCTAGGAGGTTTTGTTTCTTAGTGTTTACGACAGACGAGTGTGTGTCTCGTCACCTATCTGGTGTGACTGACGTCAATACCCCACACCACCCGTCCCCGGTCTACACTCTACACCTGAACCGGAGTTTGAAAAAAAAAATTATTAAAGAGTAAATAAAACGGTTATGATTGATGTCTTCTACCTTTTATTTCACCTTTTCCAAAAGTGGAATTTTACATAGACAAATAAGTGATATAGCAAGGTTTCTCGACAATAGGTTTCATGACAGGATGAACATAGTCTTTCTTTTTCGTATGATACCTCTCCGAGTTTCTTGTCAAGTGTGTCACGGGCCGGATGGTTTACACAAACAGTACCACCCATGAGAGGAGGAACCTTCCATTGGTATTTTCGACCTGAACCGGAGTCTAAATTACCGTGTATAGTACATTCTCTTACTTACTTCCGATATCCCGGAATCACACCCGAAAAATGTTTTTGACGGTCGGAGAGTGAGAAAGTTTATTCTTGTAATCAAACTATCATACCCGACGTAAATTTTGGACAAGTCGAGTACCTACCAACAGTTCACGTTAGGGTTTCCACCCCTGTCCTCTCCTCCAGTCCCGTCCAGTGAAATTAAAATTCACCTTGTTATTTTACCCTATAATCTAAGAATTGTTGAACAGTCTACCAAGTCTCCTCTTAATGTCTCTCAGTCACTCCTTCGATTCTTTGGTACCATCTCCACATTTTACCCTTCATGTAATTTTACCTTTGTCCTTTCTGAGAGTTCTTACTATTGACTCCAGTCATTGTCTGGTCAGTGTCCCTTACTTCAACTCCTCCCCTTAATTTCCAGTGGGTTCCCGAGGGGGTTCGAAGGGACTATCGAGTCAACCATTTCTTAGACGGACGTTACGTCCTGTGGGACCAAGTTAAGGACCTACTAAGGGACCTCTTCCCTATCCGATGGATGAAGTCATAAGAACCCGAAGGGACACCAAGTCGGTCATTTCTTAGCGGACGTTACGTTCTCTGGACCTAAGATAGGGACCCAACCCTTCTAGGGAACCTCTTCCCTTTTCGATGGGTGAGGCATAAGACCGGATCTCTTAAGGTACTTGACTTATCAGGCACGCCAGTGTTTCTCAGTCTGTGTTGACTCGTTGAAAGTGAAAGTTCCCAAGGGGGTCTCCCGTAATCCTTATTACTACGGCAACCGGTGTCAATCTTTCACCGCTCGCATGTCTAAGACGTAGTTATGGAGGTCAAGAGACGTTGCCCTGGGGTCTCTACTTAACAGTCTTGTTACTGAAATGTTTGTGACGTATATTTGTAGATGACTTAAGGAAAGTACTCTTGAAGTTTTTCTTACCAGTATCGAGATCATAAAAAATGTCGTAGGTATTGAGTAAGAGAACTTTTACAAAAGATATTTTGACTTTGAGGTTAGACATACACCCTTCGACTGAGTCTCAGTTCGATTCGAAGACCGTCGTTAGACCCCTCTTGGTGGATGACGACGTCTCAGTCGAAAAGAGTGTTACACATAAACCAATTTTTCTTTTAAGTCACGGGACTTATGTGAAGGGTCGATGTGGGTGTAAGATTTGAAAGAAGACACTTGTTGGATGATGATGAGTTATCAGGATTTATGAGAACTCAGGAATTTTGTCTTCCCTTCCTGAATCTGCTCGTTAGTACCATACTTTCTTTTACGGTCTCGTACACAGACTTTAAATGGTTAAGTAGTATCTAGATTCAGAAAGTTAAATTCGTTAACGAACATTCATTTACGACAGAAAGTCTAAAGAGGGGTAAGAGGTGATGAGGAGGTCCACCGCAGACCCGTTTAAGTCTCCAATTTTCCACAACTCCACCGTCTTTCCCCGAAATCTAGAAACATGACCCCCACGACACGATCGGAGTCCTGAGGGACCGTTTGCACCGGTCACCTCCCAGGTCGGGAAGACTACTACGGATATCTTTACTCCTCTTTCCACAACCGAGGAAGAAGTTGTCTTTGTACCGTGACGAAAGGACGGAATGGTCGAGGTCACGTGGTTCCACTCACTACGGGTCGTCTGTCCCGTTTCATTACCGTCGGAGAGACGACATGGTCACCGTCACGGAGTCACGGGTCGTCTTCCGTGGTGTTACGAGTCCATCGACGACTCTTAGGTCCCTTCACTCGGACCCGGTCTTTTTGTCTCCTAGTTTATCCGTGACTGTAAGTACTCGTGTAGACTGGGTTTGACGGACTCAAGAATCCTCTTTTACCACCCAAAAGTTTCCTGAACTTCGAGACGCTACAGACTGTTCCCATTTTCGACCAGATATACAATACAGTCATAAGTCTGACGTAATAGGACTGACATCCGTCTCAGAGTGAGACAGCGATACCAGTCACCAAAATTCTCTTCTCGGAATTTGACGGAATTTGAGGGTCGGGGACGGAATACTCGTGGTGGCTGGGTCGGGTTAAAAGACTTCCGGTGAGGAACTGAGTTGACAGAACGTGAGGTCGAGGATTCTCCTGGACCCTGTATGAAACAGGGTTCCCTCCCGTTTCCTGGATCGACGGAGTGCGAGAACTTTATATATAAAATTTTAAGTAAAATTTGTAGTCTCCAAATGGATCTAATGTTATTACCGATTACAAACGACTGAGACTCAAGAATGTAACACGAGTCGTGTAAATGTATATATTATGTCGTTATAGGCCTTTATCTATGATTTATCATAACGGGGTGAGATGGAGAGGTATCGACTCCTGACTCCGTGTCTCTTTAATCAATCGAATTCAGTGTGTCCGTCCTTTCACCATTTACTCTGGTGTTTGGGTCCGTAAGATTAAAGTCTTGGTAAAAAAATTAGTAGCTGTCTTTGTATGTTTGTATGTATGTGTGCATGTATGTATGTAGTCAAGTCAAGTCAGCGAGTCAGCACAGGCTGTGTGCACGTTTACCACTTTCCTCCCTACCTACCTACTCGTCAGTGTTGGACTGTATTATGGATCTTTTAATTTCCCTTCGTTATGACGATCATCTAAAGGTCTGAAATTATACACTCTTCGTGAAGTCTCTGGTCGATCATGTCACTAAAAGTTTGACCTGATTTCGGAGAGGGACCTCGTCTGAACTCCCCACAGCATCCCCTCGTCCCTCGTGTGTTCGGTCGTCCCGAGTTTCGATAATGACTCCTTTGACTGAAGAAAAAAAAAAAATTAAAAAACTAACTCTATGTCAACCACATGATCTAATCAAAGTCCACAACTTACGTTCCTAAAAATTTAAAAATGTCTAATATGAGGTAAATATCAATAATATTTTATAGTCGAAATAAAGGACATGGCACGTTATGTAGGAACATCGAGTGAATAAAATACATTTCGTCAAATATGGAGAATTAGGAACTGAACGCGGATGGGAGAAGATAGAGGAGTGACCATTTATGATCAAACAAGATAGATACCCAGTCAAAGACAAAAACAATATAAGTAAGGAAACAAAATAAAAATCTAAGATGTATGTTTACTATAATATGTCATAAACAGAAACAGACTGAATAAAGTGATTGGTATTGTCGGAGGTCTAAGTAGGTACAACAACCTTTGTCATTTTAAAAGCAAGGAAAGTAACGACTCATTATAAGGTGACTTATATACGTGGTGTCCAAGAAGTAAGTAAGCAGACAGTTACCTGTGAATCCAACAAAGGTATGGAACAGATAGTATTCATTGTAATGATAATTGTAATCCTATGTACAAAGAAAAATTCAGTCACGAAAACAAAAGAAGTCCATTCACGGGTCCTCACCTTAACGGCCCAGTATACTATCAAGATAAAAATAAAAAAACTCCTTAGAGACATGAGAAAAGGATACACCGACGTGGTTAAATGTAGGGGTGGTTGTCACATATTTCCAAAGGTGAAAATGTGTAAGAACGATTGTAAACAATATACACCAGAAAAACTACTGTCTTGAGACTGTCTACACTCTTCTATGAAATAACATGAAAACTAAACGTAAAGAGACTACTAATCACTACAACTCATAGATAAGTGTATGGATAAACCGTAGATATGTAGAAAAAATCTTTGGTAAAAAATCTTTTACAGATAACTCCGGAAGACGGGTAAAAAATTAGTACAACAGACAGAAAGACTATGACTCAACATGCTCAACAAATATATATAACCTGTAATTAGGGAATAACCCGTAGTCAAGTCAAGTCAAATCAAGTCAGCGAGTCAGTACAGGCTGAGAAACGCTGGGGTACTTAACGTCGTGCGATCCGGAGGGACAGGTAGTGGTTGGGGGCCTCAAGTGAGTTTGAGTGCAGGTAGTTAAGCCACTACGGTAGGTCGGTAGAGTAGGAGACAGCAGGGGAAGAGGAGGACGGGAGTTAGGGAGGGTCGTAGTCTCAGAAAAGGTTACTCAGTCGAGATGCTTACTCCACCGGTTTCATGACCTCAAAGTCGAAATCGTAGTAAGGAAGGTTTCTTGTGGTTCCCGACTAGAGGAAGTCTTACCTGACCAACCTAGAGGAGCGTCAGGTTCCCTGAGAGTTCTCAGAAGAGGTTGTGGTGTCAAGTTTTCGTAGTTAAGAAACCGAGAGTCGAAAGAAGTGTCGGGTTGAGAGTGTAGGTATGTACTGGTGACCTTTTTGGTATCGGAACTGATCTACCTGGAAACAACCGTTTCATTACAGATACGAAAAATTGTACGATGGATGTAACCAGTTTTGAAAGGAAGGTTCCTCATTCGCAGAAAATTAAAGTGCCGACGTCCGTGGTAGACGTCACTAAAACCTTGGGGGGTTTTATTTCAGACTGTGACAAAGGTGACAAAGGGGTAGATAAAGGGTACTTCGCTACCCTGGTCTACGGTACTAGAAGCAAAAGACTTACAACTCGAAATTCGGTTGAAAAAGTGAGAGGAGAAAGTGAAAGTAATCCTCCGAAAAATCAAGGAGAAGTGAAAGACGGTATTCCGACCATAGTGGACGTATAGACTCCAATAACTATAAACAGGACCGTTAGAACTAAGGTCGAACACAAAGAAGGTCAGGTCGCAAAGAGTATTACATGAGACGTATATTCCATTTATTCGTCCCACTGTTATATGTCGGAACTGCATGAGGAAAAGGATAACCCTTGGTCAGACAACAAGGTACAGGTCAAGATTGACAACGAAGGACTGGAAGTATATCCAAAGAGTTCTCCGTCCAGTCCACCAGTCCATAAGGGTTAAGAAGTCTTAAAAGGTGTCAAATAACACTGGGTGTGTCAGTTTCCGAAACCGTATCAGTGAGAGAACGAAAAAGGTACTAGGTCGTCTACAACCGTTAAACTAGAGACCCAGGAGACGGAAAAGATTTTGGTCGAACTTGTAGACCTTCAAGTACCAAGTACATAACGACTTCGGACCGAACCTCTTAAAACTCGTAATGAAATGATCGTACACTCTACTCACGTTAACACACCATCAAACTTGTAAGAAACCGTAACGGAAAGAAACCCTAACTTTACTTTTGACTGGAAAAGGTCAGGACACCGGTGACGTCTCAAAAGGTTTAAACGACCGTATAACTCATGTCGTGAAAGTGTCGTAGTAGAAAGTCCTAAATGGTCATCGTTTATAAAAGAGGGTAAGTCATTCGACAGAAAAACAAACAGAATAAAACAAAACTTACTAAAGGAAAGGACACGTTTTCGAAAATTCAAATTAATCCAGGATAAACAAATAAAACCGAACACAAAGGAAAAGGAAGCCTGTCCGAGGATAAAAAAATCCCCCTTCTTATTTAAAACAGTAAAATACTGTTTACTTGTGAGGAAGTTATAATTGCATTTGTACTGGACCCCCCCTTTTTTACGATCCCTTAGGATTGGACGACGAAAGATGGACGGTTGACGGGGAACTAATCCGTGAACAGGTCACCAGATGAAATCATAAAGTGAGTTTCTTCACTTGACAGGTGATCGTGATACAGACTACCATACCCGGTCCTGACGACTTGTCTCTTCTTTCTGAAGAAGTCGTTAAGAATAGAATCCAGTCAAACAGGAGTGTCCGTAGTTTTTTCCCGATGAAAAAACCGTCTTTCAAGGATTATCAATGTCTATAATATAACGTATAATTATTCGTCTCTGTAATGAAACAGTTGTTTCCAGACAGAACAAGTTCGATACCAAAAAGGTCATCAGTACATACCTACACTGTTAACCTGATATTTCTTGCGACTCACGATTTCTTAACTACGAAAACTAGACACGACAACCTCTTCTGAGAACTCTCAGGGAACCTGACGTTCCTCTAGGTTGGTCAGGTAAGATTTCCTCTAGTCAGGACTTATAAGTAACCTTCCTGATTACGACTTCGGCTTTGAGGTTATGAAACCGGTGGACTACGTTTCTTGACTGAGTGACCTTTTCTGGGACTACGACCCTTTCTAACTTCCGTCTTCCTCTTCCTCTACTGTCTCCTACTCTACCAACCTACCGTAGTGGCTGAGCTACCTGTACTTAAACTCGTTCGAGACCTTCAACCACTATCAGGTACCCCAGGTACCCAAGCGCTTCTCAATCTGTGCTGACTCACTAACTTTACTTGACCGATATGAAGTTCCTCGTGTATTTCCGTGTCGAGAGAACGTCCGACAAACCTATTAAGTTTTACCTTCCCCATGGTACCACTTTAGTTAAATATCCGTGTCTTTGGACTCCACGGTAGGACCAGGGTTGTTCTCCCTAAGATAGAGTGTCTTTGTCTGAGTGTTCTAATTCGTTTGTGTGTCTATGAACTTGTATATGTGTGTGTCGTGTTTCAGGTAAATGATTGGGCGTTATTCTTTAAGACGAGAGTCGTCTGACTTAGCAAGTGTAGATGTTTCATAACGAAAGGAAGAGTTATTCGTTCTAAACGTGTATCGTCCACTAGTCATATACATAGATGAATTAATTACTCTTTTTAGTTTAATATTCATCTTATAGTTCAGTAGTTGAATGTTACTCCCTGTGTTGAGAGTTCCTTTGACTTGTCAGTATGTCAGTGGTGTAAGTAAGGGACATTTACTTGTTGAGTACTCCCTACGGTTCGATAGACAGCCAACGACCCTTTAATACCTTAATCTTAACTCCCTGTTCCATAGAATTCTTTGTTGAGAGTTCTTTTCTTCTAATTCCGGAAGTAGATAATGACCCACTCAGGAAAGTTCCCTTTGTGTCACGAACTCACGTGATCTCTAAGGGGAAGGGGAACTACTCTAACCTGCCCAGAGTGGGTGTTTCCGGGGTCAAAACGCAGACATTAAGGTGACAACCGGTCTTGGTAAGACTACATGAGTCGGAAAGGGGTATCCTAGTGTCGACAGAGTCGTCGGACTTCCACCAAGAGAAACAAGTGTGACGGGTCCAGACGAGTCTAGGTGTTCTACAATTTGAAGTTACACACTTCAAAAGTTTTCGTCAGCGTAAAAGGTAAATAAAAAATGTTAATGAATAAATAAACCGACGTGACCTAAAATGAACACCGTGTGTCAATAGAAGACAGAAGTAACGTTGTAAGCCTTAAAAGCCAACACCGTAAGTCAGTAAATCGACTCCGGACACCTTAGATCAAAGGATTAGTCCCTAACTTGGACCCGGAGGACGTAACCCTTACTCTTCAGAATCGGTTACCTGTTGGTTTTTGTAAGGAAATAAAAAACTATCTCTTTCCTTTCTCCTCCTTTACTTGGTATAACATCGGAGACCCATCGGTGTTAGTTCTAATATACTCCACTTAAGACATTCGAATCTTAAGGTATATCTCTCTTAAAAATACGGACGGTTTCATTGTACTTCACGTAAAATACTCTATTAGTAATTGTCATCAGTGTATAAAACAACAACAAAATTAACGATGAATTAATATTTAGTTAATGTAAAAACTCGATAAACATGATAAAACTTTTATACGAAAATCTAGGAATGGTTCAATGACTCTAAATTTCACAGATAAAATAACTATAGAATTTGTATAATATTTACAACACTGTTGCTTACATTCCTGTCCGAGAGGTCATGAGATGCTTAATTGTTTTGACTAGTACAAGAGTATTAAAGTACAGCGTACGAGCAAGGTGATTTTGAGTTAGTAGGTAGGGACACAAAGTTTGGATGACAAGTAGGATTCACGTCGTACATAGGTTTATCGACATAAAAGGTAGTACAAAAGATGAAATCGTTTGTAAATGATCGTACACACTTCACATAAGTAAGTCTTAAATTTTGGAAAGGTGGTTCTTATACATGGAAAGAGAACAAGATATGATCCGTCTTTATATTGGTTTTACAGTGTTTCCGTTATCTCTCAGGTCATCTGTTTTTTTTTTTGTTTTTAGGGGAGGACCTACGTGGGTCCCAACTCCGGTCACTTTGAGATAGACTTTAACGGTCGAGACCCTAAAGAGGTTTTTGTTTACTTTTCGGATGTATTTCGTACGTAAGGTCCCTAATACTTGAGTAAGCCCGAATACGAGAAATTTTTCCAGATGTCGACGTAAGTTTTATGTAGGTCGAGTAGAGATCCGGACCCCTGACTGTTCTTCGGTCCTCGGGGTCGACCCTGTATGTCCGTCCTTAGTTAAATTCGGGAAGACCGTCCTGTACCCCACCAAACGATATTACTTACAATTCCTCCCTATGGTCTGGTACCTCTTAACCTACAAATAGAAAGAACTCATAATTTCTCTTCTATTTAACTGCCTATTTTCATACGTCCTCTGCGAATCCTTTCGATAACAAGTTCGACGCATCTACGATACAGTCACACTGTTACTTCTGAATTATTTTTATTTAGTCCCAAACTCCCAACTTTCTTCAGGACGGACACGATAACTCTCCTCTTTCTAGTGGATCCCGAAGATCGACCCTGAACTGTTGTCTTTTCTCTCCCGTAAGTAAACATCTGTGAAGTTGTAGTCACTTCGTTGTTTGGAGGGTTTCAAGGATCTTAAGATGTACAAAGAATCATTCATGACGGTTCCCTCGATTATTAATATAACCTCTTGGTATTAAGTTTCCATTGTTACTATCTCCTCCCCTGTAAATTTCGGACTTTAGACAAAATATTCATGGTTCACTTCACTAGGATATTTATATCAATGTTAGGTTCTACACAGACAAGTCCAATACTCTTAAGTGTAAATACTCGGTAAAGTATATTATAAGGAAGGAAACTGAATACTCCGTAAAGAAGGGTAATTGTCCTGGTAAGACCTAAACGTAGTGGAGGACTCGGTGTACAACAGTAGAAACGTGTACATCAATCAAACATAATGTGAGTTGAGAGGAGAGCCCTTTGAAACCGAGACGAGTAAATATCGTCGTCTCTATTAGAGTCCGATAAATCCTACACAGTAGAACAAATCACTTACACTGTAGTAGGAGTAAACAAAAGTGACGAAGGAAAAAGAGACTTAACACTAATAATAATATACAAACAAACAAAACGTCTTTTCAAACTCACTATGATAACAGAACATTGTCATTACGATCGTTATTATACATTGAAAGATTCGTGACTGTTACACACTCCCTGAATACGGTTCGTGAAAGGTTCATAATTAAACGATTAGCACCGTATAAGATTCTCCACCGTAATAATAATAAGGGTAAATAGACTACTCCTTAGACTTTGTGTTTAATTAATTGAATAAGTTCTAATATGTCAATCATTCATCGTCTTGACCTTACAAAACGAAAACTCACATCAGGATTCATATGATATTCCCCATTTTTAACGAATCGTTCTCGTTCATTTGTCGAAAAAAAGAGTAATCACTTCTCTTTGTGGAAAAGTCTAGGTAATATTGTTGAATAAAATTCTTGTTAATTTTATTAACACACATTAAATTATCTTATAACACAACAAAAATCAGATTCATTTACGGCTACACTCCCGAGTTTTTGTGTACTGGATTGTTTTGTACATGTTCCTAGACTTACTATTCTTAATAATTTTCGACTAAAATTTTTTAGTTTCTTTTAGATTTTTTTTTTACACGGTACGTAGTCTTTTTAGTTGTATCATTTCTATCGACGACGAATCAGTGAAGTCGTCGAGAGGAGTTTAACTAGGTATATCTAAATCCTCTTAAAGACATTTTTAGGGTCGTTCCAAAAAATATCTGTAGTTGTTGAATAAGATTTTAAAAATACGTTTCTAGTTTTTATATTTTATCGACTTTGTTAAAACTTTTTCCAATTGTTTTACCCATCTCAGTCAGATGACTTAGGATTCGGAGTAATGGTCGATGTCATTAGGTCTGTCGACCATGGGCACCTTCCTTTCCGTGTACCTAGTTGTCTTGTCTCTTCGTCTTACTGGGTACATTTATACGGGTTGACTAAAAACTGTTTCCACGTTTTCGTTAAGTTACTTCTTTTCTAACGGTAAAAGTTGTTTACCATGACCTCGTTAAGCTGTAGGACCTTCTCTCTACCCCCTCCTTTCTTCCTTCTCTTTGATGTGGATTTGAAGTATTGTATACTTTTAATTGTGTTTTACCTGGTACTTGAATTCGTATTTTACATTTCGATATTTTGAAATTTCCTTTTTTTTTTTTTTGTCATCTTTTAGAAGTCCTGGATGTCCATCCGTTTCTCAAGAGTCTGAACTGTATTTTTTTCCGTTAAGTACTTTCATTTTGACTATTTGACCTGAAGTTTTAATTTTTACAAAGGAGACGTTTTCTGGGACGTTTCTCCTATTCTTATGTTCGATGTCTGGTTCTCTTTTACAAACATTTTATGCATATCGATAGTCTGTTTCCCGATCATAGATTTTATGTCTTTATTAAGACTTTTGAGTTATTAAAAAAAGTTTTTAGGTTAATCTTTTATTTGTTTTCTGTAGTTGTCTGTAAAGCGACTTCTATATGTTTACCATTTGTGTAATCGTAGTATTCGTTCGTCATTTTACGTTTAATTTTGGGTTGACTCTATAATCATATGTGGATAGTCTTGGATAATCATTGTGGATAATCATTATGGATTCTCTTCAAGTTTATTTTTGATTACTATTCTAGTTTACAATGGTTTCCACGTCTCTTTGACCGTTACGGTTTCTTACAAGTTTGATGACGTATTAACGTGAGTAGAGTGTGCGATCATTTCATTACGAGTTTTAAGAGGTTCCGTCCGAAGCTGTTATGTACTTGGTACTTGAAGGTCTACAAGTTCGAGCAAAATCTTTTCCGTTTCCTTGGTCTCTAGTTTAACAGTTGTAGGTGACCTAGTACCTTTTTCGTTCTCTCAAGGTCTTTTTGTAGATAAAGACGAAATAACTGATACGGTTTCGGAAACTGACACACCTAGTGTTATTTGACACCTTCTAAGACTTTCTCTACCCTTATGGTCTGGTGGACTGGACGGAAAACTATTTGGACATACGTCCAGTCCTTCGTTGTCAATCTTGACCTTTACCTTGTTGTCTGACCAAGGTTTATCCTTTTCCTCATGCAGTTCCGTCATATAACAGTGGGACGAATAAATTGAATATACGTCTCATGTAGTACTCTTTGCGACCGGATCTACTTCGTGTTCGACCTTAGTTCTAACGGCCCTCTTTATAGTTATTGGAGTTTATACGTCTATAGTATCTATGGTGAGAAGACCGTCTTTCACTTCTTCTTGATTTCTCGGAGAACTACTTTCACTTTCTCCTCTCACTTTTTCAACCGATTTTCGAGTTGTAAGTCTTTTGCTTCTAGTACTGTAGGCCAGGGTAGTGAAGTACCGTTTATCTACTCCTTTGTTACTTTTGTCACCGTCTGAAATGAAAAACCCCGAGGTTTTAGTGACGTCTACCACTAACGTCGGTACTTTAATTTTCTACGAAAGAGGAATTTTCCTTTCAGTACTGGTTGGATCTATCGTATAATTTATCGTCTCTGTAATGAAACGGCTGATTCCAAACAGATCAGTTCCGATACCAAAAAGGTCACCAGTACATACCTACACTTGTAACCTGATATTTCTTTCGACTCGTGACTTCTTAACTACGAAAACTTGACACCACAACCTCTTCTGAGAACTTTCAGGGGACCTGACGTTCCTCTAGGTTGGTCAGGTAAGATTTCTTCTAGTCAGGACTCACAAATAATCTTCCTGACTACAACTTCGACTTTGAGGTTATGAAACCGGTGGACTACACTTCTCAACTGAGTAGACTTTTCTGGGGCTACGACCCTTTCTAACTTCCGTCCTCCCCTTCCCCTACTGTCTCTCGCTCTACCAACCTACGGTAGTGGTTGAGTTACCTGTACTCAAACCCATTTGGGGCCCTCAACCACTACCCGTCCCTTCGGACCGCACGACGTCAGGTACCCCAGTGTTTCTCAGCCTGTGTTGACCCACTGACTTGACTTGACTCTTTGATCTAGTGAGAACGTAACAACCGCCTTTACATTTTCTGTGTCGGTGAGACTTTTTTATAGACCGTGAAAGCATGTTTTAATTTTTGATGTGTACGTAAATGGTATACTGGGTCGTTGACGTGAGAACCCGTAAATAGGGTATCTTTGTTTGTAGACACAGTGTGTTGTTGGATATGTACTTACGGGTATTGTCGAAATAAGTATTGTCTTCTTTTTCCTTTATTAATTTACAGGAAGTTACCCATTTACCAATTTGGTTGACACTGTGTACGATGGTATCTTATCATGGATCGTCATTTTTCCTTCTTTTTTAACTACGTACCCTGTTAAACCTTGTCAAGAGTCCCCTGACTCCGATTCACCCCCATCCCCTGTGGTTAAGACTTTATAGTGTATGACACAATAAGGTTAATAAGTTGTAAAAACTTTATTGTTTTAAGATCTTCACCTTTTCCTAAGTACCGACGGTCCCTAATCCCTACCATCTCTATCCTCACTATGTACCGTTCATCCCCTATTATACTCCCTCGGAGCACCACTACCGTGTCGGAACTTAGGCCTAACGTCACCAACAATGGGTTCATTTACACACTGTTTTGACTCATGTTGATATGTTCGTGTGTTTGTGTGTGTGTGTGTGTGTGTATACGCGTATACAGACCTGACATGGTTACAGTTTTAAAACCAAAACCATAACATAAAATCGACACGTTTTCCAATGGTAATCCCTTTTAACCCACTTCCCGTGTGTCCCTGAGGGACATGTAAAACTCCACTGAAGGATAGTTAGATATTTATAAAGTTTTGTTTTCAAATTTTGTTTTGTATTTTAAAAGGGGTAAATTTAATAACCGTTAATGTAAAAACTTAATGTTACTAAATAAGAAAATTCAAAAAAAAGGTCCTTATTTAGTATGAACGTCTTTTAAATAGAACGTTTTTCTCTTTTTCGACAGGAAAAGGAAACGTGTGTTACAAGGGACCTCCCTAAACCCTATTCTACATTTTATGTAGTACACGACCCAAGGGGAGGGACTTCGTGGGTATGGTTGAGGGTTGTAAAACTATGGTTCCTTTGGTTCAAGATTATTGTAGTTCCTATTGAAACTCCTCTTTTGTTCAGTGACTTTTTGTCGTGATTCTGATTCTTTAAATGTGTAAGTAATACCAAAAGTAAGTCTTAGTTTTTGTCTAGAATAATTGAATTAAGTTCATAGTGAAATATTGTTTAATTTCTAAGTGGTGGATGTCTTGAAGTGGATATACGATGTACCTTGATGTAACGGCATAAATAAATTATCCGTATCCATATCT
Source organism: Capra ibex (assembly GCA_006410555.1). Lineage (NCBI taxonomy): Eukaryota > Metazoa > Chordata > Mammalia > Artiodactyla > Bovidae > Capra > Capra ibex. The sequence continues at coordinate 87,159,333 of SJYO01016970.1, forward strand.
TTATCCCTCTATGTGTGACTCATATATTTATCTAGATCTGGATCTAGACCTATATGAATAAACCATATTATGTTGTATCAAAATTTTTTTCTAATAGGTCGAGGATCGTAGTCTTTCGCTAGTCCCGAACTCTATCCTCCTACGGAGTTCTCAAATACTTTTTCCCAACTTTTATTGAGGAAATACCTATGTCGTAGTAAAGTTTCTAGAGTGTCATTTTCTGTCATTTACTCAATCTTTGTATGTTCAGTGTGGAGTGGAAAGTTCAAGTACACTGATATTTTTAATTTCCTTTAAACCGTTTTGAGTCTCGTGGAAGAGTTAACAAACCGTATACATACTTACAGTTGTACACAGACCTGAAAAGTTGGTTTGGAAAGAGACCATACATTAATATCGAAAGACTTCCTACCAAAGTTGTTAGTATTATTAAACTTTTATTGTGTAACTTAAGCCTCCGGTAGATCGAGAGAGTATTTTACTGTTTCCACAGACGAATTTTTGGCACATTATTGTCAAACACGGACCTTGAACGATTCCTTCGTCCACTACCCATTTAGTAAGAGGGAATACGTGGAAAGTGTGCCCACACGTTGAGTTGCATCGGACACGACCAAACAGTACAGGTCGTAAGTAACACGAAGAAACAGTATTTTAGGTTTCGAGAGGTGGTATACCACAGTAAAAACTTTACAATTAGACTCACCTCGATCATTACGGTCAATCCAAGGGTCGACCAGAGACATAACCGATAAAGTGTCTGTAATCAGGACAAAACTTAATTTGATTTAATCTCTTATTTTACTCTATAACAGTACGTTTCAGTCTGTTATAACAAACTGTAGACGTGGTAGAGACTCTCGAAATAATTTACCAATAAAATTTTTAAATTCGATTCTTCCTTTCTTGTATGTTTGTTATTCAATCACGGTCTATTGATTATTATGGTCACATCGTCTATTCACTATTATTATAATTATTATTAGTGTTTGCTAATATTACAATGTACTTCTTTCTGGAGATAGGTGTCAAAGGGAGGTAAACCCGGTTTCTGATCTTTCCTTTTATTGAAACAGATTCTGTAAATACCTGGGTTAGAAGTCAAAACGAACCGATTCTTTTGTCGGTAAATACTTACACCCAATTTTTGCATGGACGAAAAAAAGGAAGGGTGGTAAATAAAGTTTCCCCGTGATGGACTTTAGTCTCTCTATTTATTTTCCTTAATTGGGATGAAACGTATTATTGAATTGTATGATTCAGGTCATATTCTCTCCTTAGGACAATTATTGATAAACCCCAACTTCCCCTGATTTGAAAGAGTAAGAGTATACTGAAATCTGACGGGAAAAGGACCCTTAGTCATACAGGTACCGTCTACACACACACACACATTCAATATAAGTACACGTGATCACACACAAGTACACGTGTATATTTATTTCAATGAACGACCTTTTAGTCTTCGTTTTTAAGTGGAGACACTGAATGCGAACCTCATCTGAAAATTTTCCTGTCTGGACCTTATTTTCTTAAGGGGTCGTGGGGAGTGAATATCTAAAAGACGTCCTGAAACCTTTAGTTTCTATCAATCTTTAAGAAGACGACACCGTCACCTCGGATTGAGGTAGGGTTTAGGGGTCTATGTCCCTTTCCGAAACGACCCTTCTCTTTGTCCAGATCGTACGTGTCGGGGATACCGGTCCCCCTAAAGGACGTCCGAATCCCCTCTAAACGGGAACCTCCAAATTTCTCTCCAAGAGTCTCTCTCTCTCTCCATACAGACTCCAGTCCACACGGAAACTCTCCTGATGGGTATTTCAAAAATTAAAAAACCTTCGAAAGGGAAACTTACAAACGGAACCTGTCATAATTACAGAAAGACTCATTTTAGGGAAAGTGCCCCGAGGTTAGGAAGTCACTGTAGATCGAGTGGGTAGTTGACCCAGAAGGACACCACGTCACTTTTTATTGCCGTCCTCCACTTTTCTCCGAGTGTAAATAACTTATAAAGTAGAAGGGAAAAAGGAGGGAGGGAGGATGGGTTTCTGAACGGAGGAGTTTCTCAAGACGAGAGGGCTCACGGTCCCGGTTTGGACTTCGCTTCACTAATCTCCGACACAATATTTGACTTACAAACACAGGGGATGGGGATGGCGGGGGTTTAAATATGCGACTTCGGGACTGGAGGTTACACTACCCATCTTCCTCCCAGAAACCCTCCACTGAGACCCAGTCTAATCCAGTACTCTTACTCCGGAATTGTCACCCTAATCGTGAAATATTCTTCTCCTTCTGGGGAAGAGAGGGAGGAAGGGGTGGGGAGGAGACATGTGTGTGTATGTGTGTTTGTGTAGAGTAAAATATCTGCTTACATCCCTCTGAACCAATTAAGTGAACGGACACTAGTCTCTCTACCTTTCGTCATTTAAGATCTAAACTTTTGTCCAAACTGAGGTTTCAGACACGTAAATCGGTGGTATGATCAGGTCAGAGAAAGATATAAGAAAACCTGAAAATAGGAGATGTAAAAAAGGGGTCTCCAATAATCCCGAAAGGTTTTGAGGTGGGACACGAGACTGAGACAGGAAAAGACGAGTCCTGTACCCGACCGGGGAACGAGACACTTCCGGATAGTGCGGTCTTTTATCTGGATTCTCGACTAGACCCGTGTCATTGATAGTAATTAATCATGGTGGGAAAGGTCACAGATAAAAAGAATCCACTAAACTATCATAATAAAGGAGTTTTGGACATACTTCTTCTCAAAAGTGACACTTCTCTACCGTAAAGAGATGGCATAACGGAGTCCGTCCCGGGACCCTAAATAGACCAGTTACTTTTCACCCATCTTCGCCGTACTTTCAGAAGGTTCATCTTCAGAATTCTTTGTCGGGAACGAAACGGTACTTGAGAAAAAGGAAATGGACTCTTTGACGTTCGTAAGTCTTTCTTCGATGAGGTAACAGGATCCAGGATCTGACCTTTACAGGTCTTGTCTTGGAGTCGGTTTGGTGATTCCTATATCTCGGACTATTCGTTCTTTGGAACATCGACATCGAGTGACTTTGTAAGCTCAGAAAACAATGACGTCATACTTGATTGAGTAAGACCGACTAGGTTCACCTATTAGACGTACAGTTTCTGCCGGGGAACGTAGACACACTCCGGGTAAAGTGACACGAAGGCTAAGATGTCGTCTCTGACTAGACACAGGGGTCACTTGTAAAGAGTTGCAGATGTCTGTAAAGACCAACAGTGTAGCTCCCGTAGGATATCTGTGGACCACCCAGCTTCGGTCCCCACGATGATTTGTAGGATGTCACCTGGTTTTCAGGAAGTGTTGTTTCTTAATAGGTCGGATTTGACAGTTGTCCCTGTTTCGTTTTCGGGACAAAATATGTCTGGTGGTTTTCCTAAACTAAAAAACCACACAGTTAATCCTCCCTAAATAAAAAGTTCCTCGTCTTACCGGTTCGTTGTTATGGAATTTGTATCGAAGTAGAACAAAATAAAACCAAAAAAAAGGAGTACATCGTTTTCGTGTTGTCCTCCTTCAGGTCATTGTCACATCCTGGGACTCCCATATTAATCCTAAGTCTAAGAAGGATGATGGACGCGACGGTAAGAATCGTATAATTGAGTTTTTAAATGCTGGTGTCTTTTGACTACGAGGAGGTCGGTATAGATGTGTCAGTATATGTTTGTCGGTATGTGTGTTTCAGTATGTGTTTGTGTGTGTGTGTTGGTGTGTGTGTTCGTTCTGTCTCGTCTTCCCTTTCCGTACTTAGTTCGCGGAGATTAGGTAAAATAGACCTTTCGTGTCGAAAAGTTTGTGGGGGGTCCTCTACGAGGGAAATTCCAGAGTAGCCGGTTTTGAAGAGGTGAATCATAGGACTGTCAGTTTCTTTAGTCGCAAAAATCGATTAAATCGATTTCGTATAAATCGAAAGGGTCAAAGGTACCATCTTTGTTATCCAACCATTAACCATACGTCTCTCGTCAAGACACAATAGACGGAAAGGGACCCAGACTCGATATTTGGTCGATAGTGATTGAACGGTACTCGTTCGCTTCCCCTACTACTGTCTGTTCTCCGAAACCTCTGGGTACCGGGTCCAAGGTGTTCGTCGAAACACTTCATTCTACTTTGTTTGGAGGAGAGGGAGAAGAAAGTCACAGTGAAGGTCCGTAAGGTCGTTAAGTAGGAGGACAGAGTTCGAGTACGGGTTCGGGTCTGTGTGAGACCCGAAGTCTCGAGGGGTCCTATATGGATAATCTTGATGTACTTATGTCCAAAGGGTCGTACTGGACCACATCTGAGGTCCGACGACTCCTTTGACCGATTGGTCCTACCATCAGACCCTCTGATCGGCTTTCTGTTTTGATCACTAGAAACGGGTCCCTTCAGGATTGACTAAACCGATACCGAACCAGAAAGTAGGATTGAGAGGGACGTGAAGGTTTAGTCCAATGATTCAAGAGGACTCCCAGTATGTTAGATACTGAGTCGATTATCCCCGTGATACACGGGTTCTCCTGAAGATTACCTTTTACGTAGGTATACCTTTACGTTAGGCTTCGTAGCTCCTTGTGTCTGGTACGTAATACTATTGGAATCAGGTAAGTCATTTAGTCGTTTTCACACACAGTGTCATTTAATTTTTACTGATTTGTGATCGGCAAAAACGGGTAAAACTCATTATAAGAAATTACTGGAATTTACTTTGTCTTTTAATTTTTAGACACTCTACTTCTCTTTCCGTTTAACTTTATGAATAAGTTTACACCATACTTCCGTCGTTCTTCAATTATCAGTAAAGATATAAATCACGTGACTACCTTTTTTACTCAACAATGTTCAAGAAATATTATAATGTTACACTCACGATAAAATTTCCAATAAAAAGTAAGTTTCCGTCTTAGGTTCTCTATTTATTCTTTCCATTATATATCTTTTCTTTACTGAGTCACACACCCGGTCCACTCTTGAACCATGTATACATTCTATGAATTTAAAAAGGTCTAAACTGATAACGTTACTACAGAATGAATCCCCAATCATCAGAATCTATGGTCAGGTATTTACTTCCCTCCCGACATTTACGATGTGTATCAAAATGTTTCCTTTAAACTAAACTTTCAGTGTTAAGGATTTCTTTTTCAGCTGTCCAAACTTGAATTTCGGATGGTCTTACTTGAAAGGATGTAGGTTTGACTCGGTGACTTTACTTTTGTGATTCTTTAGTAGTGTGACAAGAAAACCGATTCTCCGGTGAAACCATAATATTTACAAAAGTATATGAACGTGTCAGGAACTATCGACTACCTCTTGTCACAGCTTAAGTACTATAGACTTCTTCTAAATCGAACTCCTGGTCCCTGGTCCGAACTAGTGAGTTCTCGAAAACACGTCGTATTGAAATAATTCGATATTTTTCCCTGTCTCTTTCGAAGACTGTATCTGTAGTCTACCCCCTGTCTCACGGGGGGAGTTATCAGAATAGTTCCGGAATATATGAAAATGGTCTGGGTGAGGGTGTTGTATGTAGAATGTAATTATTCTAATTTTGATTGTTTTCGTTCCAGAATGGTCTGGGGGAGGGTGTTGTTTACAAAATTCTATTGTTCTAATCAGTCTTCCAAGAACAATTCCGCTTTGTGAAGGCACTCGTTCTATGTAACAATATGATTCTGTTTCGTCTCGACTCTTCTTAGAAAACTTGACTTCTACGAAAACTTGACACCACAACCTCTTCTGAGAACTCTCGGGGAATCTTACGTTGCTCTAGGTTGGTCAGATAGGATTTCCTTTAGTCGGGACTTATAAGTAACCTTCCTGACTACGACTTCGACTTTGAGGTTATGAAACCGGTGGACTACACTTCTTGACTGAGTAGACTTTTCTGGGACTACGACCCTTTCTGACTTCCGCCCTCCTCTTCCCCTACTGTCTCCTACTCTACCAACTTACCGTAGTGGCTGAGTTACCTGTACTCAAACCCATTTGAGACCCTTAACCACTACCTGTCCCTCCGGACTGTACGACGTCAGGTGTCCCAGTGTTTCTCAGACTGTGCTGACTCGTTGACTTGATTTCTGTTTCGTTACTTCTTTTTTTCAAACAGGAAAAGAGGAGGAACTCTCGTGACATGGGGAAAGAGGAAGCGTTCCCGGGACCTGGGGAAGGACGAACTCCCGGGATCTGAGGAATAGTTAGATGGATTCTTAATTGAGAGAGTGACAAAGTATCATTGTAATAAGTGTTATCGGTTTTCCATCTTCGTTGGTTCCCAGATAGTGTCTACTCACCTGTTTGTTTTACGCATGTTTATAAAGAAACTCAAAGATTAAAGTTGAGAAACCCCATAAATACGACTTCACCTTATTTACCTAGTGTACCATTAAGTTACAAATCACAGTCACCGATATGGTAAAGTGTAAGGGTGGTTGTTTTGTGTTGTCAAAGTGAAAAAGTTTGACCGTGGTTGTGAAAAAAAAGAAAAAGTTTTACATACTTCACTATAGAGTAATACCAAAACTAAACGTAAAGGGATTACTTCTAGTACCGTAGACCAGGGTAGTGAAGTACCCTTTATCTACCCCTTTGTCCCCTTTGTCACAATCTGAAATAAAACCCCCCGAGGTTTTAGTGACGTCTACCACTGACGTCGGTACTTTAATTTTCTGTGAATGAGGAACCTTCCTTTTAATACTGGTTGGATCTATCGTATAACTTTTCGTCTCTGTAATGAGACGGTTGTTTCCAGGCAGATCAGTTCCGATACCAAAAAGGTCACCAGTACATACCTACACTTTCAACCTGACACTTCTTTCGACTCGTGACTTCTTAACTACGAAAACTTGACGCTATAACCTCTTCTGAGAACTTTCAGGGAACCTGACGTTCCTCTAGGTTGGTCAGGTAAGATTTCTAGTCGGGACCCATAAGAAACCTTCCCTACTACGATTTCGACTTTGAGACCATGAAACCGGTGGAGTACACTTCTCAACTGAGTAACCTTTTCTGACACTACGACCCTCCCTAACCCCTGTCCTCCTCTTCCCCTACTGTCTCCTACTCTACCGACCTACCGTAGTGACTGAGCTACCTTCACTCAAACTCACTTGAGGTCCTCAACCACTACCTATCCCTCCGGACCGCACGACACTAAGTACCCCAGTGTTTCTCGACCTGTGCTGACTCGCTGATTTGACTTGACTTGACTTACTAAACACTACGACTCATATAAAAGTACACGAATAACCGGTAAGTATATAGAAGAAAACCTTTTTACAGATAAGTTCAGAAACGGATGAAAAGTTGGTCCAAAAAAAAAGTACAACTTAACATCCTCAGGAAATATATGAGACTTGTAATTAGGGAAAATTCTAGTTACCAAAAGTTTATAAAGAAAGGTAAGGAATCCGACAAAAAAAAGTAAGATAATCATCATAGAGGATTACGTGTTTCAAAAAGTAAAACCACATCAGAACAAATAGATAAAAACGGACACGAAAACCACGATGTAAGTTCTTTCGCAACGGTTTAGGTTTAGTAGTTCTAAAAAGGTATACAAAGGTAGTTTTTCAAAGTAAAAAAATAGAGAAGTACCCCCGGTGACTAGGTAAGACGTAATTATAAAAATACACGTAATTCTATTTCTAGGTGAAAGTAAAAAGACGAAAACCTATAGGTCAAAAGGGTTGTGGTCAATAGGAGAGGGGTAACTTACCAGAACTGTAAGAGTGGTGTTTATTACACTGGTATATACACTCTAAATAAAGAACCATACACAATACATTAAAGAACATCTTATAAAACCAAAGGAAACTCAATTATTATCGGAGTAAGAAAGTAAACGAAGTGATATATACATGAATAATTAAGTGTGGGTAGGTAGGAGTTCTATATATGTTAAGGGGAGATACAATATCAAAAGTTTTGGACCATTATGTAGTCAACCTATGTAAAAGCTTTAACAAGGAGTCCTCTGTAACGAGAATCTTGGGAGACGCAGCGAAGAGGATAGACCGTCAAAGGGAAGTGATAGCAGGACCTTTTGGTGTCACGGCGAAGAACACGATTCAGGGGGTTCTGGATCCTAAGGTATATAAAGAGAAGGTAAATGAACGGACATAACCACTTCGTGTAGTAAGTCGTCGAAGGACTTTTATAAATAAAACAGAAGTGTGAAATCAAAATTATCCTGATTTATGTCTTAAGATCCAAACTTTATATAATGGAGTCTTAAAACTTTCGAATCGAGGTGACAGAAGATCCGAGGTTCCTTCGACAATGTTTCAGAGTAAAATCATTTGTCCTGTAGTGATTTACTAAAGTCTACCTTTTAAAGTCCCAGTATAGAAAATCTTTATCTAGGGTAATTGACGGTACGTTTCCTACTTTGATTCTTCATGTATATAAAAATTGAAATTCAGTTAGTCCAGTTTTCTTTTACCTGATTAACTAGACAACATTCTATTTCACGTTTCTCCTAAAAACGTAACTGATACTCCATTCTAGTTCCTGGAGATTAATCGAAGGTTGAAGGAAATGAAGTAAGATTAAGATATTTATTATTTCATGACAGATAATCGTCACAGGGTCGTGTTTTTACGTAACGGTTTGAGTAGAGTAGTATCACGGTGATTAATAAATGTAGAACCGGAGGGACTCCAATTCCAGTGGGAAAATGAGTAGAACTATGGGGACAGTACTTCGTGTTCCAAATGAATTATTTAGGACACCTAATCACCGTATCCTTTTGGTTTCATAACGTAACCGGTTTTTAAAATAAACCCAAAAAGGTATGGTAGAATGTCTTTTTGGTGTCTCTTGAAAAACCAGTTAGATTATCATATCGGACATGGGGAGATCATTATTTCAAATAGGAAAAAAAAAGGAAGTGACTGACGGTGGTGTTAGTAATGGGTGATTTTAATATGGGTTAGAGAATGTAACTTAAGAACAGGATTTCTTAAATTGTACGGATACCTTGGGGGCCTGTATGATAATTCCTCAGTATACCTTAGACAAAATCTAAAACTTTCTTGAAAACTACGGGGGATATAAAAGTGGTGTGTGTTTTTAAAAATTTCTGAAATTAGAGAACGAACGACGACTCCTCCTCTGTGACGCCACTTTGTCTTTCTGTAATCTGACCCCTAAGCTATGATTATTATCGGGAATTAAATGGGACTCGGGTTAAGGGAAAGAGACGGACCCGAAGGTACAAAGGTAGACATTTTTCTAACCGAACTTGGGGTCCTCACGTGTTCGAAATAAACCCTGGTCAAGACTAACCAACCGACATTGACACCACGGAAAAGTTTGACGAGTACCCCAAGAGTACTTGACTTTTGAAGGTCTACAAGTTCGACCTAAATCTTTTCCGTCTCCTTGGTCTCTAGTTTAACGATTGTAGGCGACCTAGTAGTTTTTTCGTTCTGTCAAAGTCTTTTTATAATGAAGGTGAAATAACTGCTACGGTTTCGGAAACTGACACACCTAGTGTTATTAGACACCTTTTAAGAATTTCTCTACCCTTATGATCTGGTGGACTGGACGGAGAACTCTTTAGACGTACGTCCAGTTCTTCGTTATCAATCTTGATCTATTCCTTGTTGTCTGACCAAGGTTTAACCCTTTCCTCATGCAGTTCCAACATATAACAGTGGGACTAATAAATTGAATATACGTCTCATGTAGTACTCTTTGCGACCTGACCTACTTCGTGTTCGACCTTAGTTCTAACGGCCCTCTTTATAGTTATTGGAGTCTATACGTCTACTGTCTTGAGAATACCACTTCTTCTTCACTTTTTCTTGATTTCCTGAAGAACTACTTTCACTTTCTCCTCTCACCTTTTCGACCGAATTTCGAGTTGTAAGTCTTTTGATTCTAGTACCGTAGGTCAGGGTAGTGACGTACCGTTTATCTACCCCTTTGTTACCTTTGTCACTCTCTGAAATAAAACCCCCAGAGGTTTTAGTGACGTCTACCACTGACGTCGGTACTTTAATTTTCTGTAAACAAGGAACCTTCTTTTCGATACTGGTTGGATCTGTTGTATTATTTTTCGTCTCTGTAATGGAACGGTTGTTTACAGGTAGATCAGTTTCGATACCAAAAAGGTCATTAGTACATACCTACACTCTAAACCTGATTTTTCTTTCGACTCGTGGTTTCTTAACTACGAAAACTTGACACCACAACCTTTTCTGAGAACTTCTCAGGGAACCTGACGTTCCTCTAGTTTGATCAGGTAGACTTTAGTCAGAACTTATAATAAGTAACCTTCTGACTACGACTTCGACTTTGAGGTTGGGAAACCGGTGGACTACGCTTCTTGACTGAGTAAACTTTTCTGGGACTACGACCCTTTCTAACTCCCGTTCTTCTCTTCCCCTATTGTCTCCTACTCTACCAACCTACCGTAGTGACTGAGTTGCCTGTACTCAGACTCGTTCGAGACCCTCAATCACTACCTGTCTTTCCGGACCCCACGACGTCAAAATACCCCAGCGTTTCTCAGCCTGTGTTGACTCGTTGACTTTACTTGACTTGACACCACGTGACATATCCTCCTAATACGTAGGTCCAGACCCGAATCCCGACTTGTCGTAGGACAAACTTCTCGTTACAGACGAGACCTTCCCCCTCGTGAAACGACAATCCTGTAGTCGGGAGTCTACTTATTACAGATGTCAGGGAAAACAGATAGTCTATGACACTGATTGAATGTAATAAAAAGTCTGATGAACGGAAAAAAGAAAGGGATTTCATAGACTCAAAAGGTACAGGGAGACTTACCTTCTCTGATTTTGACCTATTTCTAGAGAAAGTTTTGAATAGTATAGATTATACATTATTAAGGATTTAAGATATAAGGAAGAACAACAACATCAAATCAGTGATTCAGTTCAGACTGAAGAAAACACTGGGGTACCCGACATCAAGTGTACATAGGAGACAGGTGTCTTAAAAGGTCTGTTCGTGTGACTCAACCCAACGGTAAAGGAAGAGATCCCCTAGAACGTCTGGTTCCCTGACTTGGACACCGGGGACGTGACCGTCTACCTAAGAAATGGTGACTCGGTGGTCCCTTTGGGTATATAAGGAAGAATGTGTGGTGTCGTAAAACGAAGAAATTAATGTCTCAACTTCACGGTTGGTAACTTTGTACCTTGTCTACTGTGCTTATTATTGATTAAAGGTACATATCCGTTTATGCGTTTTATTTCATTGAGTCGTCTCGTATAACGTAATGAAAAGATCCCGAGGATATTGTTTAATCGTGTTTGACCGATTTGGTCGTCTTCAAATAAGAGGATCTCAGGACCTCCGATCTTCACACTTCAGTTCCACCGAAACCACCCCGGACAAGAAAGATTCCCGCGACCCTTCTTAGGAAGGAACGGAGAAGGAACGAAGACCATCAACACCCGTTAGGAAGTGAAAGTGACCGACCATCTAGTAGTGAGGTCAGAGACGGAGGTATCAGTGTGACGGAGGAAGGGACACACCGACACAGAGATTTAGCGAGAGGAAATTTTTTTCTCTTTTTCTTTTGTTGGGGTAGTAACCTAAATCCCGAGTGGGTGGGTCATACTGAAGTAGAATTTAACTCAGGAAGAAGTTTCTAGATAAAGGTTTAAAGTGTAAGTGTACAAGGTCTCCAGTCCTGAAGTTATATTGAAAGTCTTCCCGTGTTAAGTTGAATGATGAATATCGTTGAAGACGTAAACGGTTTTTATATTCTAATAATTTACCATCATTTGTAAGTAGAAGATGAATCGTATAGAACTATGAGTCAAGTCAACGAGTCAGCACAGACTGAGAAACGCTGGGGTACTTAGTGTCGTGCGGTCCGGAGGGACAGGTAGTGGTAGAGGGTCTCAAGTGAATTTGAGTGCAGGTAACTCAACCACTGTGGTAGGTCGGTAGAGTAGGAGACAGTAGGGGAAAAGGAGGACGGGGGTTAGGGAGGGTCGTAGTCTCAGAAAAGGTTACTCAGTTGAGAAACGTACTCCACCGGTTTCATGACCTGAAAGTCGAAATCGTAGAACTATGATTTATAGATATTAATCAATGGACCTCATCATAAGTATTAAATTACGACTTATTTTTATGGTCTGATATGATACCATCCTAGAATAAATATCCTACAATATCTTTTAAAGATATACATATATGTACCTGGTTTTCTGTAAACCTTTTACGTTTATAGTGAAAAAATTTAAATAAATAAAAAATAACTTCCTAATAACGAAATGTCTTAAAACGACAAAAGACAGTTAGGAGTTGTACTTAGTCGGTATCCATATGTATATAGGGAAGGGAAAACTTGGAGGGAGGGTAGAGGGAGGGGTAGGATGGGGAGATCCAACTATGTCTCGAGGACAAACTCAAAGGACTCGGTATGTCGTTTAAGGGTAACCGATAGATAAAAGGTATACCACTACATTCAAAGGTACAATGAGAAAGGTACGTAGAGTGGGAGACGAGGGGAGAGGGGTACAGGGATTCAGATAAGAGATACAGACTAAGAGATGACAACGGGACATTTATTTAAGAAGTCGTGGTAAAAAGATCTAAGGCATATATACACAATCTTATACCATAAATAGAAAGAGAAAGACTGTTTGAAGTGACACATATTATCTAAGATCCAAGTAGGTGGAGTAATCTTGACTGAGTTTACGTAAGGAAAAATACCAACTCATTATAAGGTAACACATATAATGGTGTTGAAGAAATAGGTAAGTAGACAGTTACCCGTAGATCCAACGAAGGTACAAGATCGATAACGTTTGTCACGACGTTACTTGTTGCCCTATGTACACAGAAAAAGTTAAAACCAAAGGAGTCCCGTATACGAATCTTCACCCTAACGATCCAGTATGTTACCAAAATAAGGATCACAAAATTCCTTAGAGGTATGGCAGAAGGTATCACCGACATAGTTAAATGTAAGGATGGTTGTTACGTTCTCACAAGGGAAGAGAGGTGTGGGAAAGATCGTAAATAACAAACATCTGAAAAACTACTACCGGTAATACTGGTCACACTCCACTGTAGAGTAACATCAAAAATAAACGTAAAGAGATTATTACTCGTTACAAAGAAAAGTACACAAACAATCGGTAGATATACAGAAGAAACCTCTTTACAGACAAACTCAGAAAAAAGGTGAAAAACTAACCCAACAAACAAAAAGACCATAACTGAACATATTCGACAAATATATAAAACCTTCAATTAGGAAACAGTTAACAAAGTAAACGACAATAAAAGAAGGTAAAACTCCCAATAGCAAAGTGGAACGAATATCAAAGGAAACGACACGTTTTCACAAGTTCAAATTAGTCCAGGGTGAACGAATGAAAACAAAAATAAAGGGAATGAGATCCTCCACCCAGTATCTCCTAGAACGAAACTAAATACAGTAGTAGGACGGATACAAAAGGAGATTCTCAAAATATCAAAGACCAGTATATAAATCCAGAAATTAGGTAAAACTCAAATAGAAACACATACCACAATCCTTCACAAGATTAAAGTAAGAAAATGTACATCGACAGATGAAAAGGGTCGTGGTAAACAACTTCTCCGATAGAAACGGAGTGACATATAAGAACGGAGGAAACAGTTTTTATTCCATGGGTATTCACGTACCCAAATAAAGACCCGAAAGACAGAACAAGATAACCAGATATAAAGACAAAAACACGGTCATGGTATGACAGAACTACTGACATCGAAACATCATATTGGACTTCAGTCCTTCGAACTAAGGAGGTCGAGGTAGGTTTATAGTGAAAATATTCCTTTTATTTCGGAATGTAAATGTTTGACTGGTATTTTTGTATTGTTACGAAATATGAAAGACTTTTATTATTGACGTTTTCACCCGAAGGGTCCACCGTAGTCACCATTTCTTGGACGGTCGGTTAGGTCCTCTCATTCTAGGGATCCACCCCTTTTAGTGGACCTCCCTCCTAGAAATATTGTCTATTTCCACAAAAACAAAGACACAAATCAGGAATAGGAAGTTTTTAATAACCAATTAAGAATTAGTTTTTACTTCTCAAAACGGAAGAAGGAGTAATCTCACGAAAGATTAGGTTCATCTCCAGTTACTTTTGTAGATATTTTAGTGTAAAAGTAATCCCTTCTTTTCGACACCATGACCGATTTTTCGTTCATTACGTAAATGTTGTTATGTAAAGATCATTACATTAACCTTTTCCATTTACGAACGTATCATTAAGACACACTTAATTTTGAAGTGTTTAACTGTTAAAGAGACTGTTTACAATGTCATCAATGAAGGTAAGAGAGAACAGGACTAAACCTAAAAGACAAGTGGAGATTGTTTAAATTGTCCAAAAAGGGAACTGATAAATTGTAATCTAACGAGACAATCATTGACTAATTACGTGAGACTGGAAGAGACACCATTAAAAAAATTGAATCGGAGGAATCTGAATCGTTCTACTGACGACAGTCTCCTGTCACCCTCTTTCGGATTCGGTCGACTCACGGATAGTATTGACTTGAGTATTGGATTATAGAGTACTTTATCCCTGAAACCGTCCAAAGTCATCTTATCGTACTTTTTCATTGTAACTCGGTTTTTATTCGTTTATCGTTTGGGGACAAGATGAACCTTTCCTTTACCCCCAAAAACAGGGATTGATGAGAAGGAAAATGTAGAACTTTGTTACTGTTTGTGTAAAAATTTGAACATATAGACATAAGATTTTGTGACGGTAGTATTTCGTCTGTACACTCACTTTCCCAACGGAGTAGGTCTTCAGCAATCATATTTCCCTCTCTAACCCGAGGGGGGTCAGGATAGAAATAAAACTAAAATAAGATGTATCAGATCCTTTACATGATACCAGAGATTTTAGGGATCAAAAGTTTCACTGAGACGGAAAACAACCATCCCCCGTTTTTTGATAACGAAACAGAATGTCTCGCTTACAGACGGTTGATGGGTAAGTAATATACAGACTTGAAACCATTATATACCGGTACCTCTAATTTGGAAGATATTTCTGAAGGATAACTCCACTTACGAGTATAACTTTACTCAATGGATGTTATAAATGGTCTCTAAATACTCTAATTTAATTCTCTATTACATTCTTTCATCTGAAAAAACAAGAAGTATTACGAACTACTAAGTAAATCCCTGGATCTTTATAACACGTTTTTACATATTTATAATAGGTTTTCCGAAAGACGGGATATAAAAATTTTAGGTCTTATCAATATATACTTCATCAGTACCGGGATCAAGATGTCCCGAACCGATAATTATAAAAATACCTTCTTTACAAATCGAGACCTTTTCCATTTACGAACATATATAAAAACGTTGGACCCTAGAGGGAATGAGGTAAAAAAGGAAATTAAATTTACCGGTGTACATATACAGAAAGGGACGACACAATCCTTTTACCCCCGACCTATAGGGTTCTTAGTCTCCAATATATTTTTATGACGTCTATCTGTCGTCTATATTTACAGATGGTTTACGATAGAATTTAAAACCAGGTTTGACTAGTAAACCTTTATCTAAATAACATTCACAAATTAATCTCACTAAAGAATTTAGACTTGATTTAACGAAAATCTCAGGAAAAAGAAACATTCGTAACATTTACGATTATTTAGGACAATTAAAAAAATGACGTACAATACAACTTTATTTTTGTTTCATTTTACTTTTTTTTTTTAAGGATGTCACTTTAGGTTTCATTGAAATAAGTTTATCTAGTGAAAAACAGAGAATTATAATATATTCTGACATGGATAATACAAATGAGATTGATCCAACATCATTTTTGTTTCTACTGTAGTCTATAAGTCGGAATTTACTTGGATGTTATCACTTTAGTTTTTTCGTTTTTTTTCCTCGGTTCGGTTTGTACTCGGACTCCCAACTAGTCTCTGGGTTTATACGTGAGAAGTTGATTACACGTCCCTGTAGGAATCGACTCTTTCTTTTGGACACCAGTCACCCTGTACGTCGAAGTGAAGCATGTGGACAGAAAATCACACAGTAATGACGTTTAATTTATTAAGTCAACTTTCGA